>JAQIWP010000348.1:0-28122 GCA_034695525.1 Euzetes globulus
TGAGCGCCACCCGCGGCCGCTCTTCCGCCACAACAACACACGTTCGGACACAACTCAAGTTTACGCCCCTTTGCTGTTAATGAAGACACAATTGAAATGTCTGTAAATAATTTATTGAAAAACAGAACAAACCTTCATTTGGTGTATAGAAGAGCCCAAGCCTTTGGTGCAGAGCTCCATTACCCCATATGAACAGAAGGTATCCCTTACTTTATACTGACTGACAGCACTCAACCATAAGCTCGGATTAATCTCTACTTCCGAGGGAGGAATAAGTATTGAGTGATGACCAGAATATACACTATTGAGACACCACAAGACAAAGCCGAGTCCGCAGTAGGGGTCCAGACAGAGAGCGATGTGTCGGGACGGGTAGAGCTCGCAGGCCAACTTCATACTGCGGCACAGGGACGCAGCGGCTGCGTGTGACACTTTTATTCCGGCCAACATTCCAGTCGTGCTGACACTGAAGTCCAAGTATGCAATCATTTCAGGAGTGGGAGCCCTGTAAATGCTGGTCAGCTTTTTCTTCGGCAGATCGTCGGTGTCAAGGGTTTGAGGCCAAGACTTGATGTCGACCACATTCCCGGCCTCTTTTGATTTGAGCAATTTTATGACCGGACCCGTCGATAAGATTAGGACAGACTTCGAAACGTCAACAATCATTCGAACTGTTGGTAAAGTTGTCTGTAAGTTTTGGGGGTGGGGCGGTCTTATAGTCACTGGCACTACACCAATGAACAGACACCCATAGAAAGCACTGATCAGATCTGTTCCCGGAGAATATATGAGTGCCACGTGATCGCCAGTATTCAACTTTCCCCTCTCCAACAGTAGACAGGCCACTCGCTCGGCCTTTTTGTGGAGCTGAGAACAGGAAAGGGTAGCCGTCTCTCCCCCTTTCGAGTTGAGTAAAGTGAAGATATTGTGATCGGGAGAAGTAGTGGACCTCCACTTCAAAATTTCAGAAATAAATTGATATTTTCTAGTCGTGTCGGAGTCCTCTTCAATAGAGCCGACATCTCTTCCCTGTGCAATAGCCAATCGTACACCCTGAACAATATTACCGACCATAACAGATGCCGGACCTATTTCTGAGTGAACTTCTCTTGGTTTGGGCAGATTAGTGACACACGTGTGCGGACACATCAACACATTTGCCGGATGAAGAGTTCCCTCCATATACCTGCGCTTTACTTCGGACATGTGAATGCCTCCCAAAGGTGTTTTGGGTAAGCAGTTGGGCGGTACTAACGCCAGACAATAGATACCGACCTGATGTATGCTATCGACCGCTTGAAGAACTCGACTCATCCATTGAAAGCTCTCTTCTTCCGTACAGTCGGGTCTTTGCTCTGCGATAACACAAATGCGTTCGTCTCTCAGCACTCGGATGGAAAAGACCGCAATCCGTCCCCGATATACGAATTTCATGGGTTCAACGGCCAATACAGTGGCGATCAAATCATCGGTGTTGTGCTTCCGGCCACTGATTGTCATTACACCGTCTCTAGTACCACAGACAAAGACCAGAGCGCCCGGTCCCATAAAACCTAAAAGACCAGTTCGCACAAATGTCTGTTCACTGAAAGGCCGGCTGTCAGAGTTCAAGGGCTGCATTTTGAATATATTATTAGTCAGGCCCTGAAGTCCCCAATAACAGGAACCGGCAGCACTTGTACTCAAACAAATTTCTCCGACTTCGTCAGTCTTGCATAGATGTGGCGCTCCATTGATTTTGACCACCGCTGCAATTGCTTTAGAAAATAAACGATTAGTTTATTAATCAAATGTTCTGTTTTTCCATTAATAACAATTAATGCAAAGCCAGTCATTAGGACATACCTCCGGGCAATACATGACCGCAATCCTGAAGCGTTAGTGAAGTTAAACTATTTTCCTGATCAACGCGAATCACTCCATAACTTAGTGCAGACATAGACAAAACACCCCTTCCAGTGGATCCAATCCCAGTTCGACCCGGTCTGCAGACAAACCATTCTCTTAATTGTATTTTTGTTCTTATTTTAGTCTAAATAATGAATTGTTTGAGTCATTCAACACTCATTTGTAAAGCATTGGAAGTATTAATTAACTCATTAACCAATACTTTGCCATTAGTTTTAATGATTGCAAAGAAATGAGTTAACTCTGAAACTAAGGCTTTATTTATAGCATAATAGATAGTAATAGACAATAGAATCGGACGTACCTCCTGATCGATATAGTTAGCGCTTCGGCTGACACAGAACAGGGACACATGGCTTCAACTCTTAGACCTCGACTGTGAAACACATTCAAGAATTGATCGCAAGATGAAAGAGACCAAGGATTGGATCCGTCGGCCACTAATAACATACGAAGTGAACTCAAATTGACGTCTTTGTGATCTTTTGTGGCCAATAGACCCCAATGGAGGTCACGTGACTTGCAGATTGCAACCGATGCTTTGAACTTGGTGATCATAAGCATCCAAGAGGCGGGGTTTATCTTCATCAGAGCGTACGGTATGAATATTACATGCATTCCATTCAAAACACTGCAAAGTATGGAATGCCATAAACCGACCTCTCTTTTAAAGTCAAGAACACATATCATGATTTCTCCTTCGGTGTAATTACAAGCACCGGTCAGTGCCCGACAGTGTGAAATCATTGCGTTTCGAGACACCGACACTCCTTTCATAGCCCCCTCTCTATCCACTGTGTACTCGATATAAGCGGGCGCTTCTTCTGAAATTCTTGAAGGGGGTGACCAGTCTTTTGGTGGTTTACTCAGATTATCGATTATAAGCCAGCTTAATTTAGGCCAACCCTTAAATGTATGTATCTCTCCTGTGGCCGTCTTAGGAAACCCTTTATTGCAGGCCTCAGAAGTCAGAGCAAAGGCCACATTACAACTGCCCAAAAGAAAACCGATTTGTTGAGAACCGGCGTCACGTCTGGTCAACGGCACTTCGATTGGCACCGGAACGACGCCAGCCGTTAGACATCCATAATATGCAGACATGAAGCCAATGGGATCGTTGTTTGGAAATACCAAAGCTATTCGATCGCCTGGTTTTATACTCAACTCTCCCTTCTGTCCGATTTTGTTCAACAAATTATAAGCTATTTTTCGCGATCGACTAAACAGTTTGCCATAAGTGAGGGGAGGACTCATTTTTCCACTCGTGTCCAAAACAGTGGCTGCAGGAGCTTTGAATGTTGCTGACCCGTACCTGAGCAGTGCAGCCTCCAAAGTCTTGGGAAGTCCTGCCGGAACCATAAGTTGTTCTCCAATCGATGGTAACATTGTGCTGCCTTCAGGACGGGGAGCAGTCGGATCCGTTTGATTGGCTGAAATTTCAAGATCAGTCTCATCGTCGATATAAAAGTCAGGCAGTGGTCGGCGTTTCGGTCGCTTTAATGTATTTAGCAATTGTTGAATCTTTGCTGACACTTTCCATCTGCCTGTTCCCGTGCCGGTGCTATAGTTATCCAGTCCTTAAGTCAGATAAAGTAAATGTCAGATAATGTTCTGCTTATTATAGGGATTACCTGATTGTGAATCTCTGAGGGATTGTGTATTACTGGTGACGTCGGGCTGTGCGTTGTAGATCATCGAAGGGAGCAGGTTTTGAATGTCCGCTAAGTTAACGATTCCACTATCGGAACGTGAGCTGATCCGTTCGGGACGATTGGGTGGCAGGTCATTGGCGTAGTCATTGGAACTACCATTCATACCGATTCGTGAATTTATAAGATGTTGTTTAAGAATCTGCTGTTGATGTGGAGGTAATGGAGGCTGAGATGACTGATGTGACTGAGGCTTACGTCGGTGTTGATTATGACTGATCTGTTGAGCGACTAAAGCACTGCTGTGTTCCTGAACGCCAATTATTCTGGGCGGAGGCGCTTGCATTTCATGTGCCGGTGAAGATGTGCTCGAAGTATCCGATGAGTTTACCGATTGGCCCACAGAGAATGGACGAGAATTCCTGTCCTGTTCTGGTGTACTACTGCTTTCGTTGAGAATACTGTCGTCATCTGAAGACGAGTCTGTCATTCGCTTTTTGTCCCG
Organism: Euzetes globulus; assembly: GCA_034695525.1. Classification (NCBI taxonomy): domain Eukaryota; kingdom Metazoa; phylum Arthropoda; class Arachnida; order Sarcoptiformes; family Euzetidae; genus Euzetes; species Euzetes globulus. The sequence goes on from JAQIWP010000348.1 coordinate 4,063, forward strand.
AGAAGTGGGAGAAGTGGCCATAACTGACGTCCGTTTGGATGGCATCGGCATCGATGGCTTTGGCTTCTGTTCACCATTTTTTAAAACAATTGTTTAGTTTTTCATTAAAATAACGGACAAAAAGACAACCTTTTGCATAGCGGCCAACGCCTGTTGCACAGCCTCCTGTCTCACCTCTACAACAAATTCAATTTGAATATTAGTTAGAAATAACCGATTAGTTTCGTTGAATACTTTGACAAATGTAATAAATATCCGGATTTTACAAGAATTTTAAGTAATTTTCTTTAAAAATATTCCTAATCTTAATGTTTATTGAAATTTAGTGTTAATGTCATATCAAAAGTATTTTCCGTTTCTTTGAAATCGAAAAGAAAATCATTGCTTTTGGTAAATGTTCTCAGGATTCGGACAGACAGTCAATTAAGTCAATTAACTTTAAAATGTAATATATTCTGTTATTTTTATTTTTGTTCATTTTATTCCAGGTTATAATCATTCTATGGATCTTTATTGAGGCAAAGACCAGACATTTGACTATTGGCTAAACTTATAATTAAATTTGAAGAAGATTTTTATTAGTGGCAAACCTTTGAGCAAATAAACCGGTCCTCACATTGAATAAGAAAATATTAATTCAATTACCGATTATTCAAATTACAATATTAACAGCTTTGAGGGAATAACAAAAATCAATTAACAATACATTTCATACCGGAATGGTATCTGCTTTCATGTCGAGTTAATCTTCTATGGGCTCTTCTTTTGGCACGAGTCGAAGGACTGGCAGCACCTGGAGCAGCAACCAGACAATAATCAATTTAATCACACAAATATTTGATAGCTTTTTTTCATTTTAATTGTTTATCATTTCATTCAGTGATTGTATTCAGTGAATGTCAGTGAAGACTAGGGTAAGTCAAATGGGATATTAGGTGTAAAGCCATAAATACCTGACTGATGGCACGTTATATAAGGAGCCAATAATCTCGACTTTTTCTTTTCGTATCCCTTTTGTGTTATATCGCCTTTGAATTGAATGAAAAGGTATTTTCGTTAAATTAATTCAACGAATCTTTTTCCAGATTCAAGTGAATAATGAGCCAAACTTTTGTCGTGACATTAATGCAAACAGAGAAAAGAGTTCATCTACTCTTGTCATTAATTAACCAATCATTTGTTATAAAGAAAAAGATGATTAAAATGACTTTTAAATGAATTTCAGTTATCTAACAAAAAAATTAATTCAGGTTTCATTGAAACAAGTCATGACTTGAAACAAATTTAACTTTTAGTCAAATAATTGGTATAAAAACTAATTTTTTCCAATACTACACAATCCGACAGTACTTGTGAATCGACTCTTATTATTAAACAATTGTCGATAAATTTGTATATTTGTTTGAGACTAACAATACTATTATTAACACAAAACTCTGGGAATCAGACTCTTATCTAATCAGTGGAACAAAAATCAGTTTTGTTTAGTTTCCAAACACTTATCGAGAATGAGAACAGTTTTGGACAAAGAAATGAATTATTTGTTTACAATCTTATAACTTAGTGGTTGAAAGGATGTCATACAAGACAGACCTGTGAACAGAAAGACGTCCTCCTCTGATGAACTCGAATCAAATTCAGATGATGAGTGAAGAGAAGATAATACTTCCGCTGAAGATGTGTCAGAAGAGCTCTCACGACCACAGAGCGCAACATTAGATGACTGACTGGTCATTAATGACTGCCAGACATGCAGTGGTAGTCCTGACCAGATGTGCTCCAGATGTTGACTGACTTTGACTGTCTTCGATTGACTCTTAATATTAGTCGATTTATTTTCTGATTTAAATCCTTTGTCAGAACTGTTTCGAGGATTCATATAATCCGAAGTGTTTTGGTTTTGGTTTGGGTAAAGTATGGATGAATTGGCGTAATTATGACACTTCGGTTTACTCTGCACTGGCTTTGAGTAACTCGAGTCAATCGCTCGATTACAAGCGCTTCGTATTTGTTTCGAAGGATTAGGATTAGGATATGAGATCCGAGCAGAACGTATTGGGTGCTGAGCTTCTGATGAGCGACAGTACACAGCCTTTTGCTTGAAATCACTTTCAGAATATCGCGGATTCATGTCTTTTATGCGATTGTCAGCGATTGGTATAAAACTCATTACTATTTCAACGATCGCTAAATTTAACGGCAATCACACGAATTGCTTTCAAATGTTTTGCTTCTGATATAAATAGTCAACAGAGCGGACAAAATAAGTGACAAAACAAATGAATTTTCGATTTCTCAGTTTTTAAGCGCTTTTCAGCCTCTTATTCAATGTTTGGATAACGAAAAATAGACTTAAAGATAGAGAGGAAGAGACAAACCCTAAGCGAGACTCCATTCTGAACCCATAGCAATATGGATATTGAGTCGACATTCACTTGATTTCCGTGGAAAAGAATCTTCGTTAGTTTATAATTGAGATGTTAAGACTTGTTAAATGACTCAATTTATTTGGAGGATTGCAAATGAATTTGTCGTTCGACCGAATGATTTGTTTCCTTATATCCACGCCATAAATGGTTTGCAAATAAAAAAGATAGAAATGATGGCAGCATTGGTTACACCAAAGCGTTCACTACACGTTCATTGCACTCCAATTATTCCAATAGAAGTGGACTTGAAATTAGGTTATGAAAAGAGCTTTTAATCACAAAAAACATTATTTTCATAACCACTTTATAACAAACATTGATTCGCAAAACACTAATTTCTTAACAGATTTTCAGTCGGAAAACATTAACTTCAAAGAAGAGTTGAAAAGAGGCTTAAAATAGAAAACATAAGCAAATGACTCGATTTTGATGTCGGAGTTAATAATTGACTGATAACTGGAAAATCAAAACTTTTAACTAAACTAAAATTTGGGACTGAATGTATGCAATCGTTTATTATTGGAGCCAGGCTTTAACGCCAAGAACTAAAACAAACTGCAGTCAAGTCAGAGCTGGATATGAACTTCCAATTCGACAGCAGTGGAGGAAGTACACAAACCGCCCACTAAGTTAAGGGAGGTTTAAGAGGCACAGGAAAAGTCCAATTTCTTTCAACAGACTTAAGGGAATTGTCATTTCTCGAAGAGAAACTCAAACCATAAGTCTTATCATTTGAATTCTGAAAACTTCGTACTTTGAATGAAAACAAACTCTTCATTAATATAAATATAGATATAATTAATTACCAAATAAAGAATTTTAGAATCACTTATCGAATTCAATACAATCTCAAGATATGGCTAAAAACAGACAGTTTGCTCACTAATTATTGGAGCCATTAGTTACTGACTCAGACTTTATATGTGTCTCGTCTTTACTTTATTGCAAAAACAAATGATTTTTGTATCAACAAAGAGGAGAACCAAACGATATAATAAACTACTCGTTTGTAAAAACAGACCAAAAAAAGAGTATATATTTTAAGAGTTCATTTTGAGGCATAAGTTTCACTGAAATGAATTTGAGGACAATAACAAGGCAAAACACGACAAAAATAAAACCTAAAATTCCAAATATTCATTTAAATGACTGTGAACAGGAACAGTCACACCCGACCACTATATTCTCACATTTTAAAAATTAATCCAATTTTTACACATTTTTCAACAGAAAATATGTAAATCATTCCAACTTTGCATTCAATATATTTATGTAAATCTAGTTTTGATTATGTGTTAAACATTAAGGACTTAATTGGAAAACATTTGAAGTAATTGAAGACATCGATTCTAAACTAAGTATTGATTTAATCATTTTGCTGATAATTAAAGCAATTTATTGTCCGATAATAGAATTGAGGTCATGGCTCGGACTTGAGGCGAACTGAGCTGTCAGACAGTCTCCTAATAGTTGCTCACAACTTAATTGTCTGTCAATAATGTGTTAACTTTTGCACAATAAGGAATGCATTCATTTTTATGACCAAATAAATTAAATTTGAAACCGAAAATCCATTCAAACAATAGTTTGAAAATTGACATCAAATTTAATTATACAACAAAATTGAAACCTATTTGTAACGAAACAATGATTTTAAATAATTATTCAAATTTTTTCATTTGAGGAAACGAATGAATATTTTCAAAAGAAAATTCATAATAATTCAGAGAAATATTTGGAGTTGCTGGTTGACTTCATAGTTTACACTTAGCAATTGCAATTTAAATTGTTTACACAAGAAATTCAAGGATTTCTCTGAAAATTTCAAAAATTTCGAGTCATTTATTTGACATTGCTTAATTGTCTTGGTTTTTGTATTTACAAATGCAAATTATAAATAATATATGAGACAATTCTTAGACATTTAATTTTAGTATAACAGGGATGGGACTCCCCATTAGAGACCGGTAGCCAAACAGGTATCGAGTGAAGTTATTGACAGCACTGGTGAAAAGGCAATGATTGCAAGAGTTGGTGAATCATCTCTTGTTTAGTCAGTTCTATTCAATATAAACAAAAATGAAGTCCATATCGACTGGAGTTCTAAACTCTGTTATCTTTCTCGCGAAGACATTAATACTTTATTTAAAACTTTTATTGACTATTAATTATAACGAAAATGGATACAAATATTAGGAAATTATTGCTATAATCTTCTCGGATATTATTTCCAATAAAAAATGGTATTAAAATAATTTCTTACTGATTAAAGTGTCACTAAATTAGAAGATAAGACAATTGAACGAAACCGGAAAGACTCGCATTTCATGTAATAAAACATTCATTTTATTAAAACTGATTTCAAGTCATTGAAGAAACAATAAAACATTTTCCGCAAGGAAATTGTGAATAACAAGTATAAATTGACACAAAACTATCAAGTTACTCATTAAAAAATCAATATATGATCAAACCTAAGATTTCTAAAGAAATTATTCAGTTTTTTAAGGAACTAATTAAAAAAGTTGTTTCCATTTAATTACCAATCAATGGGTTGAAGACTTGATTCAACTGAAAATATTCGGTCAAAACTACATTTCTATAAAGTTTGCATTAATTTCGTTACGAATCAATTAAAAGCTCAGATTCTTTTGACAATTGTCTGCAGACTTTGTCTAAATGGCAGTAAAAGATCAATGAGTCATACCTTCAGACAATTCGAGTTCGAGTTCTGCCAACTTCTCCTTGACTTCTGAGGGAAGCGTTGATACATCGATACCGAAGTCGAGCGTCATTTTGGACATTGTTTTGATGACAAGCGATCAAAACATATTCACAAAAACTTCAGTTTTAATTAAATATTTTTGATTGAAGTCTCCTTTGAATAGCAAACACTTGACATTCATTTGACAACAAACACATCAACGGTTTCGGCATTCGATTAAACCAAATCCCATTACAACTCTTCGGCCGATTTTCAATCAAAGACTTCTTCCGATTCCGGTATTGAGAAACTGATTGATGTTTTATTTGAGTCAATGAATAATCTGAACATTTTTCGTCGATTTTGTCTTCAAATGATGGAAATTCACAAATGATTTAGAGTTCAATACATGAATGCAAACGATATGCAAATCAATTGGAAATTTTGATTCTTATATAAAACTCGAATTTAATATAAATTTAATATCAATTGAATTTAGACTAATTTGGGTCCCGTTTTACACCCATTTTGATATAAAAAAGACTGTCATCTCTTGAAGAGTCTGCAGTCAGTGTCAGCTTTGCAGCCATTGTTTGCGTTATTTAGAGTTGAAAACTGTTTTTTCACTCAATACAAATCCATTGACTATTGACTGCACTCAACACCAGAATAACGACTTATTCATAACCTTCCCTATCATTAGATGGCAGCGATAGTAGCACTTAATACGATCTCTCCCTCTCTCTCTCTCTCTCTCGCCTCCCCTCCCTCTCCCTCCCATCCCTATCCTCTCTTCTTTCTGAGAAAATCTAAGAATCAATTTGTTCATTAAAAAGTTGAATTATGGCTGAGTCAGAACCGGATCAATCTTTGGTTAATCACTGACTGGTTTGAGATTTATTAGACTGATATGGTAGTTTGCAAATAGTGAGCTAGTCGATATTCACAGAACAAACATTTTTGAGGTTACTTTTTTGTTTAATTAGTCGACTCTGATGTTAAAATCTTCTTATAACAGATCTTATGATAAAATTCTTAATCTTCTCTTTGTTTTGCTGATTAGTCTGATGTCTGGACTTTATTATGAAACTTGTTTTAACATCTTTTTTAATGAGGTTTAATAAAAATGGTTTCAATTTGGAGCATATTTTGCTTAAAGTTAAAATAAAATATCAAAAATTAAAAAGGTAAGTCCTGAGCTAAGTCTGGTTCGACATCAATTTCAGAATAATATTATGTTCTTTGAACTATTGTGAGTCCTATTTTCCGATTTTAGTGCTGACTTTGAATTTTAATCTATTATAAAATAAGATACTTTTTCAAAGTGAAGATGAAGTTCATGGTTGAGAATAGGGTTCAATCGATATTTTATTCAAATTCTTACTTATTTATAATATTTTTCAAATCAATCATTTTTCAATTCTATTGAATAAATATTGAATTGACCCGAATTCAGATTTTTCTCAACTCATATGGTCTGAAACGTTAATATTATTGAGCATTTAATTGTCCATGTTGGATTTAATTGGTAAACTCTGACATTAAACCTGATTTTAGTCAAAAGGATGGCACTCTATTCCTCTCACAAATGTGTTTTTACTAAATTAAATGCTGATTTTCCGTATCACTGAAATAACTCATGAAATCACTTTTAATTCTTTGAAAAATTTTCTTTATTCGATAGACTTGTCAATATTTTTAACATAATTTTAAATATACAATGTAAAATAAAAATTATGTATGAATTTCAATATTTATGGGAAACTATTTAAACTATTTTTAAGAAAAGGTGGCCAATCAAAATTATTTCAGGGGGGGGTATGCAGGGGTAGTTTGTCCAAATCTCTAGGCGGAATATGGGGTATTTTCCGGAAGCCCAAAACGATCGGAAACGCCATTAGTGGCAATTTTATTTTAAAAATAAGCTTATTTATGGCGATTTCCAAGGCTATATTCCTAAATTTTCCTACAAATTTGCTGCTCGCTTCGCTCACGGGGGGAGGGGGGTGGTATTTGGGAAACGAAATGTCCTCTATAGCCACCTCTGCTTTAACAAAGTAGTTTTATTGAATAAACTATAATAAATAAGAAACAACACCATATAAATTATAATAAAATTAATAAAATGACCTCGTTGTTTAATATTCATAGCATCGAATAGGTTTCTTATAAAATTGATTTTTTCAAACTTTATCCCACTATTGTTTGTCACTTAAAAAACAAAGCATTTATGCAAACAATGTGTCGACTGATAATAAATGCTCTAATATTTAACTTAAACTAAACCTGAATTATATTAAAGCGACAGCGGATTACAGATTTTGAGACATATATTAATAATTTTGATTCTATAAGTCTTTGGAGTACCTCTTCATAGATATTGGCAAAAAAATCTCTACTCTTGTCTCATTTATTCCTTCAACTTTATATATATATATTTCCGACAATTCCAACTTTTTGATTATATACCAGGCTAGAATGAAATCATTGCAAAAGACACTGAACTGTAACTGAACACATAAACTGTTAACCAACTTGTTATATAAACCAAGTATATTTGACTGAATAATTCACTAAAATAGTTATCATTTATTTCATTTTATTAAATTATTTAAGTGACATAAAAGACATGGTGTAAATAAGATTTACATATTTTCAAAGCAATGGTTACATGTCAAAATATCATTTGCCATAATACCGAATCTCAGAATACCTAATCTCAAAACTAAAAACAAATAAATGTTGATTTAAAATGACATTTATATTCACCAGTTTAAGACAATATTTGAAAGAAAGTGGTCAATTTTAAAATAGTTGTAAAGCCAAAAAAAAATAATAGAAAAGTTAGTTAACTACCAAAATATTATTTAATATAATTAGCTTACTTAAGCTATTTTTCTAGTCTCTTTATTGGTATTAGGAAAAAATGTCAGTCCATTTATATATAAATTCATTTTTAAAATGTTTAAAAAAAGGAACAATATTTTAAACATTTCTATTTTAATTAAAAGGAATGTTCTGTTCAAATTAGAGGTGATGGTCGGGTCGGGTCGGATTTCGTCGATTCGAACCGATTCCAGATTTTTTATTTGATCCGATCTGATCCGAGTACAAACTCAGAATTTGTTGATCCTATCCGAAAATTTTATATGGCTTCCAAATATCACATTTTCTTTATTTATCGAAAGACTAATTCTTTTAATTCTTTTGATTAATTACTAATTTTGAAACTAAATTAAAGTCAATTTGTCTCTCTTTTGGCACTTATTTAATACTAAAATAGACTAAATTATTTACATTAAATTTTTCCTGTTTTCTAAATCAGACATTTTGGACCATATTTTATGCCTTGTTACCTTTCAATAAATAATTTAAATAAAGCTTTTAATTAAAAGGAAAATAATTAGATTTAAGTTCAAATTTTCATTAGTTGTACCCTCTTTCTTAATAGTGTATGTGTAATACCTTTAATAACGTATCTCTTTATCAAATTGAGAAAAAAATTATCTTATATATATAAGTTCATTTTCAAAATGAACTTCAAGACTTTTTTAAACCAAGAGAACTCAAAAGGTCAAAACATCAAAATAAATAGCTAGTGTAATTATTGTCAACTTAACATTTCTCCAAAAAATTTTCAATAGTGATTCATAATCTATATGACTATTAGTTAACAAACAAAAACCAACACATATTTATAATTATTCTTAATAAAGATGTCAAACCCTTTATTTGAATAACGGTTTATTTTATCCAAAATTTAGCAAGTCTGGTGTGCTCATGCAATATGACTTGAAAATTGGTATTTTCAGATTCAGATCGCTTAGACTCTCAATTAAATGTATTTCAATTGAAATGAATATGTTATTCAATCGTTTTGAATATAAGTTCTAAAATAGATAAAGGGATTAGTTATTAAGAGGTCAACAATCACTATTAGGAATATATGTACAGTTTGTAATATAACTCTTCATAGTTTCGGCTTTTCCCCTACATTTGCGAAGTATGTAGTATATATGACCACTATCCGCCCGCATGTCAAGTCTATAGCAAGGGCAGAAAATTCTATGATTTATCTATTATGGTTAATTTGTGTAAAAAGCCGTTTTATTACATTTGGATAAGTTAGGTTAGGTTATGTCTTAAGACCACATTTCTCACGGTAACCACTTGTTCACCATTTTTGACCAAAAGTTAAAAATTTTAGGATCAGCTCTTCATTATTTTTTGAAATGTGTAAGTTTATTTATTTATCAGCCTAAAATCTTAAATTACTCCCAAATTTAATAGAACATTTTTCTTTTCAACTTTTCATTTAAATACTGTAAATTTAGTGTTAATAGATTGGCCTCTAAACTTGTCTTCGGATTGGAAGCGTCCCAACTATTCCGGACATTTTTATTCTCTGGTCCGATCCGATTCGAATCCTAGATTTTTAGACCAGATCTGAATCCTTCCGATCCGACTTTCATCTCTATTTCAAATCATTCATAGAAATAAACTTTTTTGTGACTTTGAAACTCAAAAGTTAATCCTAACGGAGAAATTAATTTTTGGTATTTTGAGATTTGATATAAATCTAATCTGAGGCTTCGCAAGGTAATATACAAAATTGAAGTAATGCCACAAAATAGTATCTATGACTTATATAGATTTGTTTTTTGCTCATCTTTGCTCAAAATGAATCTTTATAAATTATGGTTATGCTTTAAAATTTAATCGGTAACAGTACTCAAGCATTTTTTAAAAGCTAATATTAATAACTTATTAATAATAAGATTAGATCTGGCTGACTTTGAAAATTCTTTTCATTTTCTATAATCTGTTTCTTTCTTTAATCAATAATTAATGTCTCGTAAAATATTGAACGACTCATTGAAAAATACATCGAATTTTCTTATTTATTATTATTAATCAAAATCTCAATATTTTCAAATTAAAAATTCTAGGCTTAGTTTAGGCTAAAACTGATGTGTTTATAGAGAGGGTAATCTTATTATTGAATGATAAAAAAAGTTATTTTAATAAGTTAAGTTGAGACAAATTCACAATCTATTGTGTTGTCTATAAATTACTTTTTTATTGAAATATTAGTTTCTTTTGTAAACTGAATTATCCTGGACCTAGGTCAACCACTCATCAATTCTAATCTTTAAAAAAATGATCCACAAAAGACTGTTTTTGTCTACAAATAGATTATTTGATGAAATTTATTAAATTTTCAGAAGTGTTACAACATTTTCAATGCAATAAAAGAGATGTCGGAAACTATTCATTGAATGGAAGCATCCAATCAAATATAGTCTCATTGCAATCCAGTCGTGTCGAGGAATTGCATCGATTTTAGTATAGCTTCGTCCTTTTTTTACCAAAAAAAGAGAAATATTCAAGAAAAAATGAAAAAATTTTCAATTTAATTCAATTTCAAATAAAATGATTGATTCAATTGAATTGAAAGCACATCCGAATGAAGCAATGCTTACTTTGAGGCAAATCTCCAAAAACTGATCGTAAGTAATATAGCCATTGTTGTGGACGTCCAGCTTTGAAAATACTTTCTTTGCGTGATCTTCACATGTCTTCAAATCATAAGCTGGCGATACATTACAGCCCAACAAAGCATATATCGCTATCGATATCTCAACTAATTCGTCGATAGTTATCCGACCTATAGATCAATTCAAAGTAAATCAAAATTTTGAAAGATTCAAAAATAAATCAGTTTTATGGCCAGTGTTTGAATAATGTACTCATTAGTTGGTTGAAAACTCTGACCTATTAGATGTGTGTTGTCTTAAGAATTGGAAACTAATTAAATATAAAAATTCAGATGTTTCTTCAATGAGCTTAATGAATATTTCAAAAGTAAACTGTGCCTTATTTTAACATAAATTCAGGCCTACATCAGCAGACTTCCAGGCCATACAACCGTTTAAAGTACTCTAAACGACTGAATTCTATGAGTTTTAATCGTCTTTTAAGTTTAAATGGTCAACATTTCAGTCAAATAGTAATTACAAAGAGCAAACAGTGCTAAAAAGTTGCTCAATCATTATCGACTAAAGTCAGCAGGGACATTTTTATGATAGCAAATATAAAATCTGGTAAAAGTTCATTAAAGCAATGTTGCCCTGTTTATTCCAATATAATTTTCCAATCGATTTAACAAACAAACTTTCAAAACTGAATTTGAATGTAATTAAGAAATAATGAATTTAATTGCAATCAATTAAAAAATTGTTTTACATTCATTTGCTTTCAACATAAGGAAATTTGTGACAAAAGGTTCAAAACATCTTGACTAATTTATTGTTTTTCGCTAAATAAGCTTAAAACTCAAGACTTTTCATCGAAACATACTATTGCTTTTGGACAAGGAATAAGTGCACTGAATTACTAAGTTAATTTCATTAGAACTTATACTCATTTCAATTTATCGTGAGATGTTTGAGTGTCTAGACTTGAAATCTTTTGGACAATAATGCTCTTTCAAATGAAAAATATATTGTCTCAGTCTAGCTATTAATAATCAAGGTATTACTCAATTTCATATTGATTGAGTACATTGAGCACAGATGACAAGGCTCTTTGTTTATCTAAGAATTATCTGGACTCGTAATAATAAAAGATAAACGACAAGAACAGTTCTAAACTATAATAAAAGGGGAGAATTAGTACTTTTGGATTCACCAGATTTTTCACAAAACCAATTTTCTGTTAATCTCTAGTTTTAGTTCTCTACTAACATTACTAACTTGGACATTACTTTTGAAAAAAAAATTTGAAACTTGGGTAACAACATTTCTATATTAGTGAGATTTTTATTATTTATGGGATTTTTATTGATTGAATAAAATTTTGTTGACGACAACAGACATTAGTTGTCTTCATGTCTTTTATAACTAATTCGCGAAAATAATTAATCAAAAAAGTTTGTAACAAACCGTCTCTTTTTGTGTCATACAAAGTAAAAATCCATTGTATTTTATCAGCTACTGATCCCCGGCACAACAGTGACAGAGCACAGGCGTAGTCAGAGAATGTGATTTGGCCATTGTTCTTCTTGAGGGCGTCCGAAAACATTGCATTAAATACATAGTGTGCGTAAAGACTGGCATCACCTGACAAATAGACACGAAGTTTCCATTCAATAACTATTACTATTGCCGCGAAAATACAATGATCCTATTTAAAACTAAGACTTCATTGCATTCCCACATTTTTATTGAAATTGAGGCAAATTAAATGAAAAAGAAGTCATTGATTTTAAGCTAAAAGGCGGTCAAATCGGATTACTTTCACTCTTTTGATGCTATAATTGTTGGCTCAGATGTTTATGACTTTCAAATATTAATAATTGATTAGTAGATCCTTTTCTCTATAGAACACAAGAGTACAGGCAGTCTATAAATTACTGTTTGGAATTATAGCGAAATAAATCAGGAATACTCTGGAGGTTCTACTCTTTTTACAGATATCATTGGCCTCATTATAGCCGTCAATTTATTATTGTTCTTGTATAAGCTTTCATAAGTTGTGAAAATTAATTTGGGAATTTAACACTCAAAAGGGTCAGTAATCAAAATCACCTATTCCTGTGTTCCATGAAAAAAACGTGTATCTGGGCAAAAATGTTCAATCAATTGTTTTTATTCAATATGAGAATAAAGAACATAATTATTACAAGTATGTCTTATTTGTCTTACCCGCCTGTGGGAAGAATTGGGAATAAATGTCTTTAAAAATAGATTCGTTGAGTATTCCGTCGGACATAGCGGTGGCGCACTTATAGCCCCAATACAAGAGCTTTACCTCTTCTTTCTTGAAATTCGTTTTTTTACTCAATCGCTCCAATTCTTTTCGAGAGCGACGGATTTGGTTTTGTGGTCCGTTCTTTTGTGCCAAACGTTGAGCACAGGCCTCATTCAGCATAAGCTCAAATTCATCGTATTTCTCTTCTATCAATTCAATGAATATTCATCAAATATAAAAATAAAATCGACAGCTATACCGACAGATAATAATTCTATATATTAAAAAGGAACAGCCAAGAGCCAAAACAGTTCAATAAGTTTCATTGAAATTTTATCTTTAAAAAAGCTTTTCTACATTTTTGCGAGATAAGGCTTTTATGATGGAAATTCAATCACCTTGAACAAAATCTGACACTTTACTAAGTTAAGCTTATCTAGAAAATTTTCTGACATGAGAAGCCCTCCCCCTTGTTACCACTTTGACCACTCATTCTTCAATTCTTAAAAAGTGGTTTCATATTAAATATAAATTATACCCAAAGATAAGTTTGTTTAAGTTGTCTCAGGAATTGTTTAATATTAAACTTGAATTTTATTTTTCATTTGACCAAGCATCTCTTGTCAATGTGTAAAATGTATTGTTTTAAAAGTTTTATTTGAAAATCAAATGATGATTGCCTTTCTCTCTACTCATCTCTGAAAACTTTTGTAAAGTAATGCCATCAAAAATGTTAAAAAAGAGTAAAATCGAAGAAAAAACAAATTATTCTTTGCATTTCGTGATTATAAAAAACTTCTACGAAACCGATCTAATGCTCGATTCCTTTTGTTCTTATCTTCAGAGTCTTATTTCCTAAAATATTATATAATTCTTTAAAGTTTCTGTTGAAATGCGATAAAATATATTTTTGATAAAAAAAGTAAAATTTACAGAAAAATTATTCGTAAAGATCGCATGGCTTACTTCTTTTCAATAATAATAGCATTTTTCCAGATCAAGGATTCCAGTGAACTATATTTCAAAGGATTATAGTTTATCTGCATTACTATTACAATAATACCCTTTATTTTACATCGTTTTGAATCCACTTATGAAGAATTTTGAAAAGGATTAATAAAAGATTAAATCAAACAATATTTTCCACTTAATCTTGCTATACTCCCAAAACATCTACTCCAGGACCAATAAGACAAATTCTCACAATACTTAAGATCTTTGTCTCCTTAATCCGAATGTGTCTTAATTCCCGATTCTAAGAAAATTATAAAAATCAATAAACATTCAAATCAAATGAAATGTTTGAAAATAAATTTCTTAAAACAATTTTAAAGTTTATATCACTAATGAAACAGTTTTACCCCACAAATAAGAACATGTCGTTATAGTTTAATTAAACAATCCGCAAAAATACACTGTCTATATAATCTATATATTATATATTTTAAGAGAATATATAAATGTTCATTTTAGGTATTTTGAAAATATACTTAGAGAATTAGGCATTATGGGAATAGGTTTTTTAGGAATAGGTTTTTGAAATTCAATTAAAATCAAAACTATGTCAAGACAAAACATTTCAGGAATTCCTTAACAAAATGAAAATTGAAAAATGGAACCTATAAAATTGAGTTGGATTAGTTGATTTAATTAAATTAAATAATTTTTAATGCACAAAACGTCAGACCTTTTCACAGAATATTTCAGTGTTTTGCATAACTGCTTCCCTGTAAGACATATTCGTATGACATGCTTGAACTGCAATACTGTGAATACCAAATGAATGAATTACTTGAGTAGTGCTTGTGTGTAACCTTGTCCAATTCTTTCAATGAGATTTAAACTGTAATTTCAAAGAGGCTTTCCTGCAGTATTGGCCAGTTATTCGGCCACAACCAAAACTTGAAAGTTTTTAATAATTGGCGCCGAAGGTTAATCGCCCAAAGCGATCTGCTGTTCTGCATAAACCCGATGATAAACCCTTCAAAAAATGTTTCTAGGTGACTCTGTAAGATTTGAATATAATTTTTCCATAACTTAAATTATTAAAATATGTCTGGTTTATTGAACACTCTTATCATATTCTCTGATATCAATGGACGAAATGTCATCATTTTTTAAAATTATTCATCAAAATATTATTGCAGTAAGGGTATACACTCGAGTGTCAATTTTGTGAACAACCATTTTTGTGAATATGCCGATTTTATAAAACTAATTGCCTGATCCGACCATGTTCACCAGAGGAAACCTACTTACAACGCCCCCGACGGAAAATTGAGAGATTTCACCCGCTTTCAAAACAAGCACCGGCGGGTCAGCAAATTTTTGTGAAAATTTAGGTAAAATTTGGGAATTTTCGGTAATGGCGACCTTTGGCCCTCTAGGGTCTCCAATTTGGTGACCGCTGATGTTCACCAAAATGGCACTGGAGTGTATTATTAAGCCTTTAAAATCAACTAAAGGTCTATTGACCATCATTTCCTTGAATTTTTTCGAACTATAAACTTAGAGAATTCAAAAAATGATATTACTAGCTTATTTGCTAAAATCGAGTGGGCATAATAGACCAGGGGTAATAACTAAATAAATGATAATTGAAAAAGTGCATAATATTTGTTATTATAGTCAGTAAATTAGAATCAATTTGAATGAAAGCTATTGTTTTATTGACTTATATTCGAGTGATTTATTATAATCAAGTGAAGCGAATTCAATTAAAACCGTTGTTGGCATCAAATAGAGTCCAACCAATTAGCTGTAACTCAACTCAAGCCCTCGAATCAGTTATTCTGGATTTGATGAGAGATTTCATTTGGTTGTATACTCAGTGAAAATATAAATCAGGACCGACTCCGCTCTAAATAAAACAATTATCAAAAGAAAACTAAACCATATGTTTGATTAATTTAATTAAAATTAATATTTTCAGTCGACTTACTCTAACTTTATACCAACGATAAGTCTCTTTGTATTCGCGCAGACTTTATATACTTTTTTTTGTGAAGCATTTGGTATATGAGATAAACAGCAAAATGGAAAGACTGGAGATATGGTCCAATGTATCGATTTTGTTATTCAATGCAATTCTGCATTTAAACGCAAAAGACTGTGAAGACTGACTTTTATTGACTAAATATTTAAGTGGTTATTAGTCTATAGAAGAAGACATTATTGTCTTTGGAATACATTATATAACAATGAATTTGTCTTTTCTTGCGATTAAATTAATTTGTTTTAATTATGAACACAATAAACATTGTTTTCATTTGACTTCTCACACTTTACTACAATTGTTGGTCTATTATATCGATTGTATTTTAGTAAATACTATTTGTATCATTAATTTGTTTGCCTTTTCTTAAAGCATAGAATATTTACAAATAAAATATTAAGCAATTTCAACAATTTTTTCAGTTATGATTAAAATTTACTGGTTGAAATTGTTGGAAGCAGTTAAAATTCAAGTTTCTAGCATCTACAGTTTTGTAAAATTTGAAAAAATTATTAATTTTTGATTAAAGATTTGTGAGAATCACAATAATTAAACCGAGATAAAACTATCAATTCTGAACAGGGCAAGCATAGAATTTAATGCTATAAAGTTAACGGAATTTTCTAAACACTACAATTTGTAAATTTATTAAAGTAATTACCAGAATTACTTTAATTGACGAATTAAACATTGATAACTTTCAGTGGGCTATAAAATCTACTCGGTTCATTTGATTTTTATATGGATGCTATTGAAAACATTAACGTTTTACGGAATTTGAAAGAATCATTTATTGATTTCCTATTTGATGGAAAAATTTTCTTGAGATAAGACACGGAATCGATTATTTGAGACAATTTAACTGACAGATAGACTCCAAACGATAATTCATTTCCATTCATTTCAGGCCTTCACAAGAGTTGTTGTTAAGTGTCAAATGTTATATCAATGTTTGACTCAAATATAATCATTTCGTCTTCTCTTTGAATGTCACATAAAAATTGTGTTTTGACTTCAAATGTAAAGATATTTTGTGAACTAACTCTCAGTTGGCTATAGAATAGAGTTGTAGTAAAAGGTATAACAACTTTACATAAAATCAGTAAATTCTTCACCATTTCTAAACGACTGTTTAAATTATTGAAAGGCTGTCACTCCAACTAATCTGCATTATTTACTCAACACAGTCTTGAAATGGTTTCTCTAGACATAGTCGATAAGTGATTATTTTTAGATACTTATAAAATTGAGGCTGATGAAATTCGGGCTCATCAATGCTACCATTATATTTTCAATAAAGTAGAAAATTGTCAAAAATTTACTGAAGAAATCATATTTGAACCTGATCATCATTTTAAATTTATTTAACCATTCAACTTGTTACTCAATTAATTCATGTTTTAAAAATTGGAAAAATTTAAAAATTACAAGTTACAATTTGAAAAGAAGCTAAATCATTTACTAGTTGTCAAACGAAGAGTATTTTGTATTCATTTTTCATCGATTTCCTCCAAACTGTAAATATTTATGCGAACATCAAATGAATAACTTTTGAAATTTTGAATTATTTTTCCATTCAAAAGACTTTAATAAAAAAAACTTATTTGTATTCATCAGGGATAACCATACTATTTTGTCTTTTGGAATTTAATCTTTAAAATGTACCTGAATGGAATAATAGTAAATGTCTACAAATGATAGTCAATGTATAGTCGGTATTAAATAAACTCATTTATTGTCTGAGGAATTATTGCATATATAATTGCAATTAAAAACTGCTTTACTCTTATAAATATGCAATTTTCATATAATTTTCAAATTGAATCCTCTTAAGAACGGATCAAATTAGAAATAATTCCTTCAGTTTTGGAACTAAATTTAATGTTAACCTTTATTAAGGGATAGCCAAGGCATGAGACCTAAAAGGGGGGGTCTAAAGGAAGGATATTTTCCAAAGATAAAGCATGAAGCGGCCATTTTGCCCCTTATTCTTACTTTAATTCAATTAAATAAAGTTTAAATTCAATTAAATTGCCAAAAATTGTAAAAATGGCCGCCGCTCTTCGTGCATCGAAATATTTTTTAGACAAAGGTACGTTTCTATAGTTTTTTTCTTTCTTTCAAATTTCATGGGGGGGGGGGGGTGATAATTTGGCAAAATCTCAACATAAGATTCCTGTAATACCTCCTATGGATATCTCTGGCATTGTTTTACAGATTCAATCCATTTCAATAGTAATGTGGACATTATGTGGTGGACCTCTAATAGATCTCCAAACAGATTTTCAATAGATTGGCAAATAAATCAGACCATCAATACATTATTCTTTTTCTTAGCCCTTTTACAAAGAACTTGCATATCGGTTAATGAAAGTGATGAGTCAACAAGAATTTCAGACAAATTGTCAATGATAGACTATTGATAGTTAATGCATTTTTTTTTATTTCTATCATTTTATTTTGACTTATTTTCTATCGATTGTTATGTCATTGAAGTAAAAGATTTCTTTTCTCATTTTTTTTTCTTTTATTGAAAGATTTTTTAAACATTGATTCCGAAAATTTGATCATTTTTTATTTGACCGAATTTTTGCTCTTTTGTGTCAAATTCTTTGAATTCATTGAAACGTTAGTTTAAAAACTAAATTGAAAAAGAGAAATTTATTTTTGTCGGCTTATTATCGACGACTGAATTAGTGCTTCACTTAGCAATATATTTCAATTTATTCAGAATTCCATTTCCATTAAAAGAGAGATGACCAAGGCATGAGCAATCCATGGTTGCCTAAATAGATGAATTTGACAATATTGCTTGTTTTATTTTTTTTCGATTTTATTATGGTTAACCTAAAAATGGCTACTTTAAATCCAAATCAATTACCCTGCTTGATAAGAACAGAAAGTAATTTCGTCCAGAATTTGTTTATAAATTATATGTATATTTATTGTGTTCATAACAAAACTCATATTTGAGCCTTAGTTTATTTCTATGAAAACTTTTTCTCTAATAGAAGTCTGAAAACAAACTCCATTTCCTGAGTTGACGCTCAGAATAAAAATTAGCTTTCATTAAAAGAAGTTGAATGAAAAGAATACAATTAAAGAAATGGTCGCAGAAATTAATAGAAAAGACATCATTTGATGTGTTTTAAGGTCACATTTAAGATAATCTTATTGTGTTGGAAGAAAAGGACAGACATTACATCAGTTGACTCTTTGGCAGACTATTTCACTAAACATTTCGATCTATTATTACAGAATTGGTGATAAATAGTGAACTCAGAATACACACAGAATAAAATTGTAGAATATAGATTTAGTTCCCATTCAGAGTGAAACTATTGAACAATAAATCCTGAATAAATAAGCAAGCTTACCTCAACTCTAACTGCTTTTTGTATATTTTGTGAATAATTGATAGTAACTGATAGTAATTGATAGTTAATTGAGTGAATGTTTTAATACCTTTTTTGAATGTTTTCTGAATCATTCCAAGAATTCGATTAGAAATGTAAGACCAGGCGCTTTGATGTTGGGGTCGGTTCCGATGCTTAGGCTCAGATTTTTCGATGTGTTCGTTATTTTGCGAAGATTTCATAATATTAGAAATGGGCTGACATTGAGCTGACATCATTGCACTCGAATTCATTATTTATCGACTCAATTATAGATTTTCTTCAATCATTTATATTTATTAGCAGAACAAAAAAGAAAACTTTGCTGGACTACGATATTATCAGATTTAGTCAATCCCTGCAATCAATTTTATTTGTTTGCAGTAACTTATCAGTTGGCGATCAGATGACCAGAAAGTCTGGCAGAACCGTCAGACAGTCCAACAGAAAATACAAATATAATTGTGATATAAGTGAGAGTCGAAAACACGTGAAAACTTGAGCTCCGATTCTGTTTGTGTGGCATTTGCTTCATCTCTAGCTCTGATGTCGAGCTCTTTCACCGCCGACTGAAGTATTCGAAAGTAATGGTATCATAACGAGGATCAATAAAAAGGTGGAGAGTAATCAGGCGCTCCACATAACACTGTTATATTAGTGGGCGGAGTGAATTACTTTCTTTTCATCCGAAATTCCGTTATATCCAACTCTTAACCCTTGAGTATCAGAAAATCTGATGAACATTATATTTATTGCTTTTATGAATAATAAGTCTGTTTTGATTAAAGAGTCAAAATATGCCATTATTTCATTAATATGAGAGCCGCACGAAAATCAATATTTGCCGCATCTCTTAAACAGTCAACATTTGATGCTTTATTTCATTAAACATGTATTTAATATCACATATTAATTGAATTTCAAACAAACATCGCATTTAAATAAAATGGTTATGGATCTAATTAATTATGCCTTCAGTAAAGTTTGAGACGACAAAAATCCCTTTACATTTAAACGAAAATTCTTTTTTTTCAAGTCGACAAAAGAAGAACCAAAAGACACTTAAAATAAATCACAGCTTTTGCTAATAAGAGTGAAACTCTTAACGGTTTTCTACTACAATGTAATGATTGGACTCTTCAAACATTAAATCATAGTTTTTATATTTAACTCGAAAACTCGAGAAAGCTTTGCGCCGATCGAAAAGTTCAACCAGAATTTGATTACCTTGGTCAACATAATGAATCAAAAACTGGCTTAATCTAATATTAGTTTGCACAATCTAATGTCTTTGGCGTTGGAAACTTTTGGTGGAATGAAATGAGGCCGAAAGGTTGAACTCACAGATTGTGATTAAGAATGTTCAACATCATTTAGCAAACATAAATACAGAATTGTATGACTATTTCATTTTCTTGTTTATATGTTAAGCAGGGTAAGCCAAGATCTTCGACTTTAGGGGGTTTTGGCCAAATTTTCCAAAATTTTCTAGAAGTATAGGGGGGGGGGGTTTTAAAAATAAAGCGGCTAACCTTAATGGCGCCAGGTTTTTCGGTTTTTCCATATATTTCGAAGACAGAGCGGTTTTGGTCTAACCCCACCCTTGGCTAACCTGGATGTTAAGCTTAATTCAAATGGAATAATATTCAAAATGAAGTTTTATCAAATAACTTTGAGTTAAAGGCTTTTTAGGCCATCCCTGCCGTTCAATTCGGTAAAATGTTCATAAAAATGAAGTGAAAATGAAGTTTCATGTTCTGTCTCTTTTCATTAAGAAATATTCATTTCATTTCAAATTTATTTTCTTTTGTTTTCAAACTTAATATATTTGAATATATGGTTTAGATATTGATCTTATTATCTGTAAAATAAGTTAATTATTTAGTAATAAATCAATTATTAGTAGTTTTGACAAGATTAGCTTAGGAATCCTTTAAGTAGATGATTTTCATATTGATCTTGTGCAGAGCTGGTCAAAGAAAATTTCTAGAGAAGGAGTCTAAGGAGGTGCATTTTGGAGGAGGGGGTCAAATTGGTCGAATTTGTATGACAATTTTGGCAAAATTTGGAAAAATCAAGGTGAGAGGCGGGGTAAAAAATTCATCTGTTTTCTATGACAATTTTCTTGAAGCCGAGAGGGATTCCGATAATATTCTCTTATTGGCCATCCCTGATTTTGTGGGTTAGCGTTTGGAACACTTTGTGGCAAAAGAGGACTCAATTGTTTTATAGATGCAATCAGTCAATACAAAGATGGGTGTTGTCAGTAGACTGACCAGCCGTACAGCTATAGCCTAAATTTCCCAGAATTTAAGTTTACTTATTTGTGCAAATTTAAACTGGATTCTTATTGAATTACAAGCAACTTATAAGAATTGTTTAAGAATAAATTAAACTTGAAATGAATAAGAATGCATAACTAGTATATAAATATTTATATATTATGTTATGAATTACTTTTGTTTGATTTTAATTTTAAAGATAAATCATTTATAAATAATTTGGGAAGAATTAATATGTTGAAAAATACTATTATCATTTGATTTTATCCCTCTAAACTAGTTAAAAATATATTAGATAGGTTATTAAAAAATAGTTACTTGTAACTCAATAACTGTATTTTCTGACTTTGTTGAAAATTATTCATAAAATTAAAAGTGATTTCTCCTTTCTTTTTTTTAAGAATTCAAATATACATAGATGTACCAAAGATGTAGGTATACAGTATAAACCGGATATAAAAATCAACTCGGTGTTTTGAAAATTGGTTGTTTATAGCCGGTTTTGTTTATAAGCGAATAACTAAGAAATTTATTTTTTAATCACAGTTTAATTAATTTCAATAGATTTTAATAATGCAAATAAGTTTAATATTGATTTACACAAAATGATCGGTAATTTTTGATTGTTTAAATTTCTAGTTGGAATTGAGAACAAGATTTCAAATATTTCAGTTTTAATAACTTAACAATTGATAATTTTGGTAAAATTTTAGAATATTTTTACCATTGTTGTGTATAACAGATAGCAGTTCTGTGACACGGCTTTAATGAACTGTCAATTATAAACGGTTTTTGTTTATAAGCGATTGTTTATAAGAGATAGCTTTTTCATTACAGTCCCATAGGATCTGCCGGTGCTTCTAAATTGACCAAACTATTACCGATATTGTTTATAACCGGAGTTTATGTTCCCATTTTTTTTGTAAATTAAACATTGTACATTTCATGTTACTATTTCATCAATTTTTTGCCATTGACTCACGAAAATTTGATATAACAAAGAAATATAAACCAATAATCTTTTTGTTATTGCCTAAAGTTTTTTATATAATGCTTTCAGAAATTAAAACCGAAGAGGGTCTCAAGAATTCAATGATAAGATTTCAATCATTTTTAGCTCAAACCATTTGATTTTTATTTATTTTATATTTTAAAATTTAATTTTATCTTTCTATTTGGAAATAAAATTATTTGTAGAGTAGTAATAAATATTTTAATAATACTAAACATACATTTTACTTAAAGTTGAGTGCAAAAAAGTGGCACAAAGTTTTATTTTGTATTTAGCGCTTTAAAATTTAATTTAGGCATTAATTTAATCACATGGCTATAGCATTGGATAAATCAAAACAAATGCTTTCCAATGATATGTCACACAATTATATTTGAATAAACAATTCTATGGCAAATCAAAACAAATTTCAATCGGGTAACACTAATTTAGAAGCCTGCAAAACACTTCAATGGCTTTGGGACGCTGGCCATAAAGATCCCAAATACCTAATCAAGGAGACCAGACTACACCGTAGGACAGTTTTCCGAACTTTAAAGAAAATCAAGAGTGGCCAAGGGGTTGAACGGAAGCAAGGATCAGGAAGGCCTCCAATTCTCAAGGCAAATGAGCGGCATCGTGTCTGTCAACTGGCCAATAATAATAAATAATGATGAATTGTGCGACAATTGCCGAAGAAGTAACCCAAAGAGTAGGTTCATCGGTGTCGAAATGGACAATTTGGAGGGCCCTCCGGAAGTATGGTTACTTAAAATGGCTACCACAAAATATTCCTCAAATGACACCGGAACATATGGAAAAACGGGTCCAATGGTGTCAGGCCAACCGTAATCGTGACTGGTCAAAAGTGATCTTCACTGATCAAAGTTATTTTCAATTATATCGACACAAATTAAGGATGTGGGGCAAATCCAGGCCACAAAAGCCAACACCAAAACATGGGCCAGCAATCATGGTATGGGCAGGGATTAGTGCGCGCGGAACCACAAAAATTAAATTATGCAGAGGTTCAATAAAGGCTGACACATATCAAGATATCTTAGACGAAAATATGGTGAGCATCGATGTCTTATATCCTGATGGATTTGTCTTTCAGCAAGATAATGCTTCTTCGCATATTGCCAAATCTACAAAAAAGTGGTTCCAGGATCTAGGAAAATCTAGGAAAATCTATGGAAGCTTATGAAAGATGCCTTGGAAAAGGAAACTGAGCGCTCAATTGACAACTGGATGATAAAAATTGAACGGATTTGGGAAGATCTTGTTCCCAAATATTTGTAGTCCCTAATTAAAAGTATGCCCCGCCGGATAGAATTGTGCATTGCGGCTAATAGGGCTAAAATTAAATATTGATTTCTTCACTAATTGATATTCAAATACTTATCTATAATTTGCAATAAGAAATTGCAGAATACTGTAATAAATATTAGTTTTAATTCAATTTAATCTAGTGCCATTTTTTTGCACCAAACTTTACAATGAAATATAGTT
>JAQIWP010000349.1:0-28103 GCA_034695525.1 Euzetes globulus
CAATGGGAGGTCCACAGTTTTCAATGCAAGTAATATTTAACATTGTATTCAATGGGAGGTCCACAGTTTTCAATGCAAGTAATATTTAACATTGTATTCAATGGGAGGTCCACAGTTTTCAATGCATGTAATATTTAACATTGAGTGCATTGAATACAATGTTAAATATTACTGCATTGAAAACTATGGACCTCCCATTGAATTTTATTTTACGAATTTTAACTTAAGAACTTCTATGCAAACAACAAAAATGTAAAATCAATTGATTAAATAGATGTGATGAATTTCTTTTCTATAAAATCAAGTTTACAACCCAAACCTTTAATATAAGGTAGGAGGTATTTTAAGTTTACCGGAGGATATATAACTTTCTATTGGCCATTTCTGGTGTTAAATATTACATGCATTGAAAACTGAGGACCTCCCATTGAATACAATGTTAAATATTACTGCATTGAAAACTGAGGACCTCCCATTGAATACAATGTTAAATATTACTGCATTGAAAACTGTGGACCTCCCATTGAATGCAGTGTTTATATGGACCTCCCATAGAAGAAAAATTTCTCTTTACTTTAGATTATTTCTAGAAATATTTCTCGAAATATTTCTCCTAAAAAAGATAATTTCGATTTCTGCCCACTCTATGTCGTTAGCATTCAGTTTCAATTCATATTATTTATTAAAACATCAAATTAGAAGTTATATTACAATTACGAAAACAAGAAAAGCGATATTGAAATAATTCCATGATTATATTTGAAAGTTCTGAACATTTAAGTATTCAATATTAATTTTTGGAATAATGAGTCAAATATTGACAAAAAATAGTATTAATTTAAAAGTTATTTATTTATTATTTAAAAAGATTTTTATAAGTTTTTGTTTGCAAACAAAATGAGAAAAAACTCTAAATTTTAAAAGGATTTTAAAATTCATATATCTCATTAAGGGCGAGAGGCCAACAATCTGTGCAGACTGCACAGGCCAATCAGAGAACAGCAAAGTTTTTACCGACGGCTCGCACCGACAAAACATTATTGAAATCAAATTTAGTGAAATACAGTAAAACCAATTTATTGTGTCGGAAAAATGTTTAAAATCAAACTCTTTAGACAATCAAACTTTGAGCGTGAAATCAGAGTTCAACAGATTATCGGGACATCCAATGCCAGGACTGTACTCTAAATTAAAGCTAATCCTAGAGATGCCCAATAACCTGACCTAAATGAAAAGCAACTGATCACTTCTTGACCCATCCCATCGCCGGCATTAACTGATCCATTGGTGTCCTAAACTAAGCCCTAAACCATCCTCCGATAGTCCGGTGGTTATGGGACTTCACTTTCAGCCTGATCAAATTGCATTACCCCTTGAGCTAATGTGTTGTCCTATGGGTTGAGTGATGTGCTAACTTTCATTAAACTAATAGCCCCTCATCTGGAGTCCAATGTGGAGGCGCCGCTCAGTTTAGAGTAAATTTTTGTTCACTAATGGATCGCTGAACTAAACCTGACCTACAGTTTTACCACTAATGCCCACCCGAGTCGGTTCTCATTCCTAATCATATCCTTTGCATTACGCGAATCCAATCGGTGCCCGTGAAAACAGAATTCATAGGCTGTTTGACTATTTCCTTTTAGCTCGCTCACAATTTCATTATTGCCCAATTGAACTGTTGTTCACTGATTGGTTAAACTAAGTTTGAAAGTAAAGTTCTCAATAATTGAAACCTCACGAGCGGTCATAATCAGAGCTAACGGTCAAACAAAAATACATTTACAATATTGAGGTTCTACTGTACTTCACAAAAATCCCGTTGAAAATAAGTCAAATCACTGATTGGTTGAATAAATTCGAACTTTCAAAATCTCAAAAAATTAAGCCACGCCTCCCGTCCTTAATGGGATATAAAACAAACTGAAAGATTCTGAGACTCGAGCTTACGATTAATTATTGTGTTTGAAATCAAACGTTGAGTTATTTCTATCAAAAGTATTTCAATTATCAAATTGTTATAAAAATGGATAATTTTGGCCGGGGTTAGATGAGCGAAAGAAACTTTGATAGTAACTTTGACGTAACAAACATTGGGTCAACATATTCGTGCCCTCCCTTCTATTCCTCTGACCAGAGTTCAGATTCTGATTCTTTCAAAGACAAGACTTTTAACGAAAGACATTTGGGTTTATTGGAAATGTTTCCCGAATCGGTCCGAAGCAATGTCTTACGTTTTATTCAAATGGGAAGGGCCATTCTCAGCCGGCTTTACGAATTTTCCCGGACAGCCTTTTGGATTGCCGTTACTTTAACTGTTGTACTACTCATCCCTTTGGCCATTGAAATCGACTGAATGTCTGACCAATAATTACAAAATGTTTTTCATTTCAATTTCAATAACAAAATTTATTTTTACTTATAAACCGACTATTTTTTTCACTAAAATACTAACCATGCAATTCGTTTCGTTTCTAAACAAGTCCCAAATAGTTAACTAAACCTTGATCATTTAAAACACGTCTGTCAATTTAAAAACTTAAAACACACACAAATGTTATAGTTAATTTTAAATTGAACAGGTCATAGATTTGTTGAATAAACATTCATTGTTCTCAAGGATATAAGCGATCAGAATTTGGTTCAGAAATGAAATGATAAAACATTTATGAGATTAAAAAATATGATAAATAGATCGGTTCTATTGAAACCTTATTAATATACCATGTACGTTGATTTATAGGGTTAATTACAAAATAAAATTTTGCAGCTTAACAATAATTTAAATGAACTAGAACACAGACCAGCCGACTCTATAGTTGTTATTTCCAAGAATGCCTTCAAACATTTTGTTTACTCTCTCAAAAATTTTATCTTGAAAATGGCTCACGAACTCAATGAACTTGTTTAAAAGTAGCAATGAAAGGTTGTTTGGCTAAAAAAATTATTATTTATTATACTTATGTAATTTTACAAAACAAAACAAAATGTGTTTAATTTATTTGCTTACTCATAGAGATGAGTGTCAGAGTTTTAATGTTTCTGTTCATGTTAAGTTTACAGTTAATTTTGTATATAAATGTTTAAAATGAATTCTTTTTTTAATTACAGTTCTTAACAGTTTAGCATTCAATGCTTGATTTTATCATTATTTGATGTATCACCTTGGTAATGTCAACGATTTGTCGAGTTTTAAGAGATTTTATTTATTAATTCAATTCAGTATTAAAAGCAAAAGATTACAATCGAGGAGAAGTTGTCAATCAATTCTTACGGTGTAATCGAAATGATACTGTCCGGCATACTTGTACATTTTAATTAATAAGATCAACAGCAAGATGGTAATCAGGCCATTGACAGCCAATGGAGTGCAAGAGGACTGGCAATAACATCCAGATTTCCAGGCATTAATATAAATGACACTGTTCACTGCGAAAGCAATCCAAAAACAAAAAGAAAAAAAAGCGAAACGAAATGATCTTTTGGTCTTTCCAACAAATCTGATTCGGGACCAATTCTGGCCACAATTACGGCAGTTTTCTTCGCCATCACAATCGATGGCGTTCTTCAGGCAATTGATGTGTTTGCTCCTAATAATGCCGTTTACGATATATGAAAACAATTGAATGAAATTTAAAAGATATTGAATTTAAATGAAATTTCAATAATTTAGTCATTTTTGAAGTTTTACCGAAAGACCGAAGCAATTGACAGACAGTTTCTGAAGAAATAAACAAATAATTTACTAAAATCTAACAGAGAGGCAAATGATTACCCGGAAACTAATCCTCAAATTAGATTAAATCGATTGAAATAAAATTTTAAACGAATAAACAATTTTTCTCTCAATTCAATGAAACCTAACGTTTGTTACAGTTTTGTGACTGTTTTTATCAAACATTACTCGACTCAACATTGCTTTGAAAATACAATCTTTAACTCAATTTTAATTCTTTAGTCGTAATATATTTCAACAAGGAACTAGCCATCCTTAATTAAAAAGAACAAAATAAATATGGTACATATTACTAGATGTTAAAAATTAACCAATTTAGCCTGGTTTGTCACTATTTTAATCATTGTTTACTTTTAAAATGTTTTCATAGGTTTAGGGAAAGACTAGAATTTGTTTTCTAAATACAAATTAAACATTTGCTAACTTTCAAGACATTTTATCATTCATTATTTGATGTATTACCTTGGTAGTGTCTGTTTTTAAACTACCTTTTTAGTGCCTTTGACGACTATTTTTGAAGGATTACCAAAGAATGGAAATTATTTCCTGAATATTATTAAAAGATTTGTTGAATTTTAAGAGAATTTTGTTTATTAATTCAATTCAGTATTAAAAACAAAAGATTACAATAGAGAAGAAGTTGTCAATCAATTGTTACGGTGTAATCGAAATGATACTGCCTGGCTAATTTGGAAGTTTGGATGTATACGATTAACGTCGAGATTGTAATCACGCCATTGATAGCCAATAGAGTCCAAACTTTGGACGTGGACTTGGAATCCCATTCAAATACGGTGACCATCAAATAAACTAGATTGTCCACAATGCAATTGGACCACATAAGAACAAAAAGAATGGCGAAACTAATCAATCTTTCGCCCTGTTCAACAAATTTGATTCGGGACCAATTCTGACCACAATTGCGACAGTTTTCTTCGCCCTCACATTCGATGGCGTTCTTCAGACACTTGATGTGAATGTGAGCCATAGTTCCCTTACAATCGCAAGGACTCAGCATTTGGTCTTGATCTTTAGTTTGGCGACAGACGCGACACTCTTTCGGTACACTCTTTGCAAACCAAACCATTTCTTCAATAAAAGAGTTGTCGACTTCTTCACAATGTTTTAGTCTTTATATCTGATTCTATGACTACTTATTGATCACCGAAAAGAATTGTTCGCCTCTTTTATAACTAATTATGACCTTTGGTTTAACGGATAACTTGAACTAAATCTAAAATTAAGTGAAATTTAAAGGTGATTCGAATTTGCACTACCTTGGCTATTATAACGGAAATGTGTATATCAAATGCACTTTAAATTTTTAAATGATTATTCGTATTATTATAAGCCCTTTGCTATACCCAAAAATATTTGCAAAATTCTGAGACTCGAGCTTACAATTAATTATTGTGTTTGAAGTCAAACGTTGAGTTATTTCAATCAAAAGTCCTTCAATTATTAAATTGCTATAAAAATGGATAATCTTGGCCGGGATGAGATGAGCGAAGGAGACTTTGATAGTAACTTTGATGTAACAAACATTGGGTCAACATATTCGTCCCCTCCCTTCTATTCCTCTGACGAGAGTTCAGATTCTGATTCCTTCAAAGACGAAACTCTTAACGAAAGACTTTTGGGTTTATTAGAAATGTTTCCGGAATCGGTCCGAAACAATGTCTCACATTTTAGTGAATTGGGAACGGCCACTATTAGCCGGTTTTATGAATTTTCGCGGACAGCCCTCTGGATTGCGGTTACTTCAACTGTTGTACTGCTCACCCCATTGGCCATTGAAATCGACCGAATGTCTGACCAATAATTTCAAACTGTTTTTCATTTCAATTTTAATAACTAAATTGATTTTTACTTATAAACCGACTATTTTTCCACTAAAATACTAAGAATAAAGTCTTTTCCTTCACAACATTTTTTAGTTTAGTTATTATTTTTTTATTACTTAATTTAAATCTTATCATTTTATTACTAGAAAACTTATGATTTTATCTAAATGAGGTCTTTGCAATTCTAGCGATAATGAGCTGGATTATTTAGAAATGACTTTTTTTGGCCTGGTAATTTGAATTGTTCTGGTTGTTATCCATAATGATTTTCTTTAAAGGATTAAAAGTTTTCATTTGTATTGAATGAAAGTAACAAAAAATATAACCTTTTTTTGAAAAATATTCCGCAGAATCAGCTATTGTTAGAATCATTGCATTATTTGTATAAATAGGATCTAAACACAATGTTTTTGTAGGAAAATAAAAGAGAAGTGTTGAAAAAATTGTTATTTATTGTTGAAGATTAGCAAAGAATTGCAAGTTTAGATATCATTTGTTTGTCGAATTCAACAAAGAAAGTAAAGAACTGGTAAATGGAATCGCGTCTAACAAATAGACTTCATTTGAGAACTCTTTGAACGAATGTACAGAAAGTCTTTTCCACTCAATTGTCACGTTTTGCCAATTAAAACAAATGAAATAACATTTTTCATGATAATTAGTGCCTTGAGCAAATAATTCTTTACTGTCAGGCGATTCCAATATATTTCACAAGTGTTGACAATAAAAAAAATGGGTCAATTCCTAAATGTTATCCTGTTTAAAAGAAATTGACCTTGATTGTGTTTTGGAACTAATCACCTAGGAGTGTGATCTTTGTCTTTTTTGTCACAAATCCATTTTAGCTAAATTTAGTCTTGCTAATTGCTATTAATTCTTCTTCTCTTAATAAACCTTCCTTTTCTGTTGAAGATTAGTTTCCAACATCAAAGTTCTAGGTCAAATTGCTAATCAAGATTAACTACATTCAAATAACAATGAAAAAAAGCAAAATGAATAAGATTTTGTTACGAAATCCTTGAGAAAATTTTCATTAATATCAGGGATTAGTGAACGTCAGACCCATTCTTAGGAAAAGGCAATTTCAAAAAAGTATTATATATTTTTGTCTTTTAATCTTTGATCCCAGCATTTGATTCGACGACTCATTTATTCTTATTTCTCGTTTCAGTATTTCTTCTTTTTTGTTCTGCAAATAAATTCTCATTTCCTTTGCCTTTAATACAATTGAATCCATTCCTAGATTGAAAACGAATGAATAGGAAAATACAAAATATAGCTAACAATAGACATGGGAAATGATTTTAATTTTACTTGAACAAGGTTATAAGAAGACAAATAATTGCAAATAATAGCTAGCAATTTATGCTCAATGATACATATTAACTTGAATGTTTAGTTTAAATTTTAAACTAGCATCATTAAACAGAATCAGTTTTTTAACTTGCTATTTTTAGCCTTACCACTCACAATGGTATCCTAGATTAGAGAGCACTACTGAAAATATCCCGGCTTGAAATTCAAGAAACTGTAATAAATAATTTGAAATTTTATTTTTTATGCATTGAAAGGAATTATTTTATTCTTGGTCTTTAAGTAAGAGATTGCATCTATTTTTACCCAATTAAATTCATTTTAAGCATGCAATTTTTTTTTGTAGAATTAGTGTTAGAATTTGCAAAGAATATTTCAAAAAATTGAGTTCGAAGAATGTTCAGCGTGTTTTCCAAGAACAATTAGTGAAATTCAAATATCCTAAATCCCTAATCACTTTTACCAAGAATTCTATTGAATTCTATGAAAAAGATTATTGGAAACAATTTATTGAAAGACAATAGAAAAACAAAACATAATTCAGAGAAAAATAACAAAAGCATTAAACGAATTATTATTTATGACACGAAAAACAATTTATTTGATAATAATTTCTATTTGAGTCGACAATAATTGCCAGAATCGCACTTCTATTTCGGATCGGATGACCCACTGGTGCGGACATTATTTAGATATACAAAGCGTTTATCGCTTTCCATGGCGTTTGTGAGGAAATACCTCACCGTTTATTGTGTTGGCGATAATCGTCTGATGAAATAAAAGTCGCCAAAAATCAATTAAATGCTCACATAATACAAACATATCATTTGTAATACAATTTATTATTTGCTTTTAATTCTATCCGATAATATTGGCCTCAATTGTATCACATTTATAGCCCATAAAACCATTTATTTTAATTTCCATCTATTCATCAATTCATTATGACCTCGATATTAAAATTAAGGAGAGAGGGGGAGAGAGGGGGAAGGGGAAGAGAGAGGGGAGAGAGAGACCAATTCATCTAAACAATTATTGAATAATAATAACTTAAATTATCTATAAAGTGACTTTATTTGAGAATTATGTTGAACAAGCTCATTATAGTTCCAAGGAAATTATAAAAAAAACTTTGCCAGACCATATTTTTGAATTTTTACTATGTTAACTCGTCTAAAATTTAATTTATTAAACAAGAATTTTTAAGTTGTAAAAAGTTTCGATTGAATATGAGAAACATTTCGATTTCAAAAATATGTAGGTACACTTGGCAATTTTTTTAAAAATATATAAAATTTGCTGACACATACATAGCCATTAACATAAATAATTTTGAATATTTAGGTGAGCAAGACTCTCTTAATAAATTAATTACAGTTTTCAAAACCAAAAAAAGTTTGCCCGTTTAAATTTACTTAATTCTACTCAATTAGCCTGATTGATTGATTAGGGTTGATTAGGGTACATTGATTTGTCTCATGCTGAATAATATTGAAATGAAGTCTTTAATTTCATCTTGTAAACTTTTAAAAGTTCTTTCAAAATTACACATGCTTATTTAATCATCAAGAAATTAAATGTTATTTAATCATAACTTGCTCAAATTTTACAAACGCATGTTTTTGACTACCATTGAAATGAATTTATTGAAGATCTTTAAATCAAATCACTTCCAAAAAAATTCAATTCAAATGTTTTTTCTCCAATCAAAGAGAGTTTAATACCTTTACTATTGTTGTTATTCGCGATTGTGTTTGACATCAATATTGTGTTTGGAAAGGAAAGAAAGTTGATTGTATTTCTACCAGAATAGATCTGAAGATCGTAGACCTGGTTAAACTTAAAGTGGAATCCACACAAAAGCAGTTTAACTTTACTAGATCAATCATAATTTTACAGAGAATTATATAGAGTAGAATTTCAGAAATATTTCGAAAAATATTTATTATGTCAAAAATGATGGATTATTCAACGAAAAATTAATTTAGCCTGATTGAAAATCAATTTTAATGACTCACTTTAATCTTCTAATAGTTACTATTTTTACAATTAATTACTAAATCATTTAATTTTCATGAAAAAAAACTGTAAATCTTTTATCAATTCTTTAGAGACTTCTTTAAACTTTGAAAATTATGATAACCAAGGGTTGACATAAAAAATTGAACAACCTCAAAAAACCTTTCTTTAATCTAGATTAAATTGTTGATTATACCAATTTTAAATGTCTAAATTACAAGGCTAAAAATTTTAATAAAACCTACAGTTTTTCGGAATTAAATAATTCATAATTAACTTGCAATATATAGAGAGCCTGAGTGTTTCCATTAATGATTTCTTTCCTTACTCTTTGATCTTATTTTCGGAAAAATACAACAAAAGTCTCAAACTATCCATTAATCACAAGAAGAGTATTAATCTGAGTAACAAGTTTTTGTATCCATCAACGTTTTTTTTTTCAGGTGTTTCAGTGTATATCTCGGCGTTCACTCTAATGGCGATAGCGATCGACCGTTTCTTTGTCATCATTTATCCATTTAAGTCCCGGATGCCAATGAAGACCTGTCTTTTTATAATTGTTATTATATGGCTGTCGGCCTGTCTCCTAACACTTCCCTATGGACTGTTTGTGCAGATCGTGCCATATGACATTGACACCAACTTCTGTGATGAGTCCTGGCCTCACGAAACCAGTCGAAAGGCGTTCGGTTTGTCGACATCTGTACTCCAGTTTGTGATACCGTTTATTATAATATCATTCTGTTATATACGAGTGTGCAGTAAACTGTCGCTCAGAGCCCGTTCAATGCCCGGGGCCAAGAGTGCCCGCAAAGAGGAACAGGAAAGAGAACGGACTCGTAAGACAAACCGTATGCTCATCTCAATGGTAGTGATATTCGGCATCTCTTGGCTGCCATTAAATACTCATAACTTAGTCCAAGACTTTTATATACCGGCGGCCCACTGGAAATTCGGCAGAGCCTTCTTCCTACTAGGTAAGTGTTCAGGCAACAATTCATTATTCAATCAATTATTCAATCAATTATTCAAACTATTTATTTGATTTGAAACAAGATTATTGAGTTATATTTCCAATAACTCATGTCTCGAATATTTAAATCGCTTGAAAAGGATTAAGTATTTAGAATTGCTTTGCATTTTTCAATTTGCATAATCTTTCAAGTAGGTCCTTTTATATTTGAAATAATTTGAGCAAGTATAGGCAAATCTTTTAATTTGGTAACTGTATTGTTGGAATACAAGAATAGAAGCCTAACTTATAAATATCGATCGAGTTTTTTACCAGGTTTACAACAGAAATTGTATTAAAGAAAAAATATTTAAGATTTCTAATATTGACAGAACAAAGACGTCAACACCTATTCCCTGTTGACGCTCAAGAATAGCTTTGCTGGATAATTGTAATTCAAATTCAATTTTCCAAACAAAACTCGTTATTCTTCGCTGAAATTTTCAAATCAAATTCAAATTCAAATTATCTTTTTTCTCTCTAAATAAAGATTTCAATTATAAGTTTCTAAAAGCAAATAAAAATTCAAACAAAATGTTCTGACATTAAGTTTTCAAACAAACGACTTGAGAGTGAAAATAATTGAATGATTTTGAATGAAAAAAATAAATTTAATAAATCTGTTGATAATATGAGGAGAGAGCGCCGGCGAACATAATAATTATCCAACTGTGCTCTCACTATCAATTCGATGCAGACCTCATACCGGTTCCCTTATAAATGGATTAGAGGTTATTCCGAACCCAAACCTATTATTCGTGAGTCAGACAACTGTTGCTATCATTCAATTGATTACAGGATCGGAAAAAATTTCAAATAACAAAAACAGTGGAATAATTTCGAAGTCCAAACTAGTGATGGCAAAGGGGGAGAGGGATATAAATTCCTGTCAATGTTATAAAAAATTACCCTCCTTCAAATTCTGTAAAATTTTGCCGAAAATTTATTGTCTTCACCCCAGGGTGATTTGAGAAAAATATTTATTAGCTGAATACAAGTACCTTGGCCATCCCTGATTCAAAACATTCAATTGAATAGATTACAAGTTGTTTTTTGAAGAATTAATTTTATAGTTTTTCGTTGACTTTATTTCAATTGAATGCAAGAATTCATTCACGAATTCAATTATCGGAATCGACTATTATTTTGTTAGCCGTCTATATTGTGATAATTAATAGCCGGCGCTCTCTATCTTCTGCGGCCAGACATCAATAGATGCCAAACACCGAATGATGAGATAGTTTATTGCTTTTACGCATCAGATGACTGTCCCATTAGTCCCACCGAGTAATCAATAATAGATGAGAAAACAATTATTCAGTATAAAAGTGACATAAAAGTCAACAATTTGTTATTGCCTTGACACAAATTCAAAAATAAATCCTAACTGATTGAATACTATATTTGAACTAGGTCATTTAGTGGCTATGTCTTCCACGTGCTACAACCCATTCCTGTACGCGTGGCTCAACGAAAACTTCCGTAAAGAGTTCAAACAAGTGCTGCCCTGTTTCCGGACGTCGACCAATAACTCAGGGCCTGTACAGCGGCGGCCGGTCGGCAGTGGCGTCACCCGACAGGCCAACAACACGGCCGGCTTCAAGCGTGACGTTAACGGCGGTGACGACGAAAGATATGGACTGATCGCTCGCAACGACACCGTCAAAGAGTATATACCGCTGGACGGCATAAATAGCAGTTCGGTTAACTCCACGCCAATACATGGCGACCGGTCTACAAGTGTCACCTATTTGGTCGACTCCACTGAATCGACTCCAGTCGTTAAGACTCGTTTGGCTCAAGATATGAATAACACTATTAATTGTGATTCTGTTTAAAACTAACGAAACAATTATTGACTATTAAAACCTTAAAACAGAGGCTTAAAGAAGAGTTTAATTTTGAATCGATTGTCAAAAAAAACTATTGATTCAAATGTTTTTAATGTCGTTCTTGTTTTGAAACTATATTTTAAATGTTGAGACAATTTTTTTTTGTTTCTCTCTTCAAATTTTATTTATCACTCATTAAAGTTGATGTAAATGACTTTTTTCATCATCTTGTTAAAATTCATTCATATGTTTGCTCTCTTTTTCTAAGTGTTTACAAGATTATTGTTCGATTGGAAAATTATTCATTAAGACAAGGACATTTTTTTGAACTTTTATGTTGTAATCATTTGGATTTGACCTTTTCTTTTTGCTAATAAAATAAAACTGAAGCTCATCTTGTCAACTAACATGGCTGAAAATTGATTGAACTCGACCAGGTTTGCCAACCAGAACATTTCAATTCAAATGACAGCTCAGAGAGACTAATGTCAATTACAGTAAAAAAAATGAACTGAAGTTAGATTTTTCACACATTTTCATCTGAAAGCAAACCCACAGCAAAAGTCGTGTCATAAGTAATAAACAAAACAATAAATCAGATATTTTTGGAACCGATTCCGTTGCCATTTATTTGTCCAATAGTTAGACAATTACTGTCGTCTTCTATTAGTTTGCTTTTTCACTGTGTTATCGGGAACACCATTTACCGATGTATTAATAAATTTGATGCCTGACCTCAATCGGTGACCTTTTCGTGACAATCAGTGAGATTAGAAAAATGGCTAAAAAATGTTGTTTTCAATCAAAACTTTTCACTAAACGGATGGAAAGTTTCCTTTGTTTTCCAAGAATTTTTAATCATCAGAATACAAGGGGAGTGCAAGTTCAGATTACAGCTCAGGTATGACTACTTTTCCCATATTAATATTACCCCGATTCATTTAATTAAACTGTTTTAAACAGTTTGTGCGCATATTTAATACAACTTATTTGACGCAAAACTAAATTAATTAAATGAGTAATTGTTTTCAAAACACACAAAAGAAGTTTAGTCACCAAAGAAACTAATTATAGGGAACAGCTGTTTGTCTTTGCCAGGAGTAAAAAGACACTCTGTTCTTGATAATATTTTTCGACTTCAGAAGTTTGACTCAATTCTTGTCCGTAATTGTTATAATGAAACGTGAAATTAGTTTCCAAAAAATGCGAAATAATTAGCCGTTGTTTTGTTACTTTTCGTTTTGTTTGTTTTCTAAGATTAATAGCAAGGTTTCAATTAACAAGAATGGGTCAAATGTAAAAACAAAACTGGAATCCTAGCAGAATATTCTTTCATTGTTAGTTGGATATGATCTGACAGAATTACAAGCAAACAATAGGAACAGAATGTCACAAATGATCCATTATTTGTGGCACAGAATCAGAAACTTTATTATTTAGATTCTCCGAAATATTATTCATATATCACTCAATGATTGAATAGTTATAGTCTTGAAGTGAATAGTCTGCAAATGACGCTCAGAATAGACGTCACAACAATTCCTTATGTCATGTGTTAGCGCTTTATGGCTTGTGAACAGAATATTATGTACAGAATAATGGAATCTCATCAAGCAATTGATTATGCCAAGCTGATTAATTAGAAATTTTGATTAGAATTACGACTAGTTCTTAGCTTTGCCCTAATTTCTTGGCCATCCCTGAAACCAAATAGTCTTTTGAATTCACTGATGCGAGGAGAAATGAGTGACTCTTTTGAAGTGAAAAGTTTTATTCCTCGGAAAAAATGCGATCAAATATCAGTTAACATGAATTGAAAAATTATTTTAATGGCTTTCCTTATTATGAACTCAGAATCAGTTGCGCCCACATATCATGTTTTCATATTCCGATGATTTGTCAGATCCCAGAATAAATTGATTTCAATATATATATAAAAATATAAAATTTAATCGAATGTCTAAAAGATTAATACTTTTGCAGAATATCATTGAGTATTCAATTCGGAGTCAATTTATTGATTTTGTTTACTGTCTCTCATTCTATATTAGATCATATCATAGAATTATAGAATATATGAGCCAGGGATGACCAAGGGGGTAT
Organism: Euzetes globulus; assembly: GCA_034695525.1. NCBI lineage: Eukaryota > Metazoa > Arthropoda > Arachnida > Sarcoptiformes > Euzetidae > Euzetes > Euzetes globulus. Next base: position 13,858 of record JAQIWP010000349.1, read on the forward strand.
ACCTTAAATTTGGGGTGATATTTTGTGGTTTTTCTAATTTTTCGGTGTTTTTTTTAAATTTCTCAAATACCCCTGTTTAAATTTTGGTCGAAAAAATTCTTCATTAAGCTTTTGATTTCAAAGGAGAAAAATAGTAAATCAGATATCCTGGTCATCCCTCTAACGAATGGCTTAAGAATTTTCCAAACAAAAATTTATTAATTAATTTTCTCATTACTTTTCTTTCGCTGAAAATTCTTGGAAACTCTCTTTTCATTTAAAGGCCGGAATGAAATATAGCGTCTATGAAGTTTTTCGGCCATTAACTCAATTGTTGAAAATAGTCGTGCATTTAAACCCAATTTTATTTGTATTGATTCGCATTTTGTAGCGTTCCTGAAGCTAAAGTGTTTCAATTTCCAGGATCAGTTATGTCGAGACCATTGCCAGGAATCGATTAAAGCAATTGTCAATACAATGTCTGGCCATTTGAATGGAATAGACTAAGAATAACAGTAATAATTGGTTTTCGAAGCGCAACGGTTATAAATATTAGAATAGTGTTAAGGTTTTTAGACATTTGACTTCTCTTGATTGCTATTTTCGTTAGGGATGTGCCACAAAACTCATTACTTGTCTGAATCCCTTTCCATTTCAAATGGCATTTAAACATTAATTGCTTTCTTTAATAGTGTCGGCAAAAATAAATTCAGTTTCTGCTTAAGAGAACAGACTTGATGAAGACCTAGATCAATTATTTTTTTTAATCTCATTTCATAATCATTGAAGAATATCTTCATTTCAGTGAAAATGATATTTTATTTATTTTCAGAAACTAAAATAACCTGAATATTTCTTTTAAGCATGTTTCTGGATTATTTCACCTTGCTGGAAACTTTATGAAATACGATATTTTTTATATTAATGAAAGGAAAATTATTTGAATTTGTTAAATTAGCGAAAAATATACTAGGTTATCTGGAAAAATTATAATTAATCTTATTTTATCTAATCAGATATGAAACTTTAAACCAGGAGAAATTGAATAAGTGGAATAATTGAAATATAATTCCTGTTTCATTTCATATATAACTTTACTTAAAAGAATCTAAAAATATTATCTAATTCTAAGAAATCATACGTTTTAAGAGATATGACGACATAATCCTTTTTAAGGGCTAATTGGAAATACCTATCTTTCCTGTGCTATTATTTTTAGTTCAAAATTCAATAAAATGTCAAAATGTTTTTAAACTTCTATTAGATATGTTTTCATGAATACAGTCCGTCCTCTGTTTAAAAAATCGTATTCAACAGAATTCCCTTCTCAAGAGACATGAACTCAAACACTTTTTATCCGAGGTAAGACTGTATCTATCAAATTCACATTTCATTCAATTTCTAGGAATGCCGAATAAATGCTCTCATTGATCTTGACTATCCAAGATCAGAAGATTTTTCATTTCTACATTCTTTTCCAACTGAGACAATAGTTTCCAATTTCTTTTGTGTTGTGCATTAAAAGTCATAGAAAATCATTGCCTGCCTTAAATCCTGTATAAAGGGTATGACAAAAGATTAATGGTTGTCCCAAAACCACTTTTCTGCTCGGTAATTGAGTGAAATCCGAGTTTGCTAAATCAATTTTCCGGATAAAATTGATTTCACTAATGATTGCAAGAAGTTTTTAAATTAAAATTGATTATAAAGACTAGAATTTGATTTATTATAAAATATAACCATGTTGACGTCCAAAGCAATACTCAATAAGCTTTCATCAGGCATAACTTGAATCTAATTATCAATAAATCCAAGGTATTATAAATCAACACTAGAATAAGACTAAAAAGGTTTCAAAATGTAATTTCTGGTCAATTGAATAAACTTGAGAATAAGGAGAATATAGTAATAAAAGCCTAGATTATTCTTTAAACTTGCAAGCTGTTGCATCGAAGTATTTAGTTACTTTACTCGATAGTTATTTGGAATTATCATATGAATTGTTCAGATATGTAAGTAATTGCAATAATAATCAGATTGTTATCTGAATTTCAATAATTAACATAAAATAATCGGCACATTAAGTTCCGGAACGGTTTGTCTGATTAGGAATTCTTTTTTGACAAGAATATCTAGATATATTTTTCTTTCCATAAATGGCATTAAATATCTCATATAAATGGTAATAAAAGCGATAAAATTATTGTTTTATCCTCTCTTTAGAGTCCACTCCATGTGTGTGTGTGTGTGCTCTCCATATCTATTATGGCATTTGTCGTAAACTCTTTACAACACAAACAATAATAAGCAATAAATTTGTGACTAAAATATCATCAAAAATATTTTTTTTCTTCAAATATCAAATTTATTTTCTTGGTAATAGCAAATGATTTTCAAAAATGGGTTATTGCAAAATGACTTGTTAAGAAAAGTACTTTCTTACAAGATCTGATTCCTTCCCATTTAGGGAGGTTTCGTAATGGTTACAATTGAACCTAGTTAATCCGAAAGTGGTTGACGTCCCAGAATGTCTAACATAAAATTGCCATAAAGTGCAAAAATTGAAAACCAGCTAAATATACCTTACTCGATCTGATTTAATATTCTTTCAACTTGTTTATTCAACAAATCTATGGCCTGTTCAATTTAAAATTAACCATGACATTTGTGTGTGTTTTTCAAATTGACAGATGTGTTTTATATAATCAAGGTTTAGTTAACTATTTGGGACTTGTTTAGAAATGAAACGAGTTGCATGGTTAGTATTTTAGTGAAAAAAATAGTCCGTTTATAAGTAAAAATCAATTTTGTTATTGAAATTGAAATGAAAAACAGTTTGTATTTATTCGTCAGACGTTCCGTTGATTTCAATGGCCAAAGGGATGAGCAGTACAACAGTTGAAGTAACCCCAATCCAAAAGGCTATCCGCAAAAATTCGTGAAACCGGCTGAGAGTGTCGGTTCCCATTTGCCTATAACGTAAGACATTGCTTCGGACCGATTCGGGAAACCTTTCCAATAAACCCAAATGTCTTTCGTTAAAAGTCTTGTCTTTGAAAGAATCAGAATCTGACTCTCGTCAGAGGAATAGAAGGGAGGGCACGAATATGTTGACCCAATATATGTTACGTCAAAGTTACTATCAAAGTCTCCTTCGCTCATCTCATCCCGGCCAAGATTATCCATTTTTATAGGAATTGGATTATTGAAAAACTTTTGATTGAAATAATTCAACGTTTGATTTCAAACCCAATAATTAATTGTAAGCTCGAGTTTCAGAATCTTTCAATTTGTTTTATGTATAGCAAAGAGCTTATAATAATACGAATAATCATTTTAAAAATTAAAGAGCATTTGATATATACATTTCCGTTATAATTACCGATAGCCAAGCTACAGTGCAAGCTGTAGTGCAAATTCGAATCACCTTTAAATTTCACTTAATTTTAGATTTAGTTCAAGTTTTCCGTTAAACCAAAACTCATAATTAGTTATAAAAGAGGCAAACAATTCTTTTGGTGATCAATAAGTAGTCATAGAATCAGATATAAAGACAAAACATTGTGAAAAAGTCGACAACTCTTTTATTGAAAAAATGATTTGGTTTGCAAAGAGTGTACCGAAAGAGTGTCGCGTCTGTCACGAGACTACAGATCAGAACGAAATGCTGAGTCCTTGCGATTGTAAGGGAACTATGGCTTACATTCACATCAAGTGTCTGAAGAACGTCATCGAATGTGAAGGCGAAGAAAACTGCCGTATTTGTGGTCAGAATTGGTCCCGAATCAGATTTGTCGATACGGTCGCGACATTTATTCGTCTCTTCAGTATTTATGCTCTTATGGGGTTTATTAGTGCTGCAAAACATCTTTTTGAGTTGATTATCAAGGTAGCTGAGTGGGACCGTCCCACTTTTACTACGACGGCTATCCACGTCATGTTCGCGATTTTGATGACAATTATGCTTGTTAAAATTTGCAAGTATGGAAGACAGCTTAAGTTCGATTACACCGTAAGAATTGATTGATAACTTCTCGATTGTAATCTTTTCTTTTTAATACTGAATTGAATTAATAAACAAAATTCTCTCAAAATTTGGCAAATCGTTGACACTACCAAGGTGATACATCGAATAATGAATGATAAAATCTATTGAAAGTTAGCAAATATTTAATTTGTATTTAGAAAACAATATCCAGTCTTTCCCTAAACCAATGAAAAACTTTTTTAAAGTAAGAAAGGATTAAAATAGTGGCAAATCGGGCGATGATATTGTTTTGGTTAATTCATAACATCTAGCAATACACTCGAGTACCAATTTTTTGAACAACCATTTTTGTGAACATACTGATTTTATGAATCATTTGCTAAAACCATTAACCCTCTCCCATAGACATAATGTTAAAAAAGTTCCGTTTTTATGAAGTTGAATTTTATGAATATAATACCCAGTCAATTAATCTGTCACATCGTAGAATCTTAATAACTTTTTAACCATCCATGATAAAATTAATCTGTAAAAAGATAATTAAACATTCATATACGCTAATTCTTATACAAGAAAAATTTATTTTATATACATACCTAAAATATATAAAATCCGGACAAACGCCAAGGTCATATACCGGGGTCAGACTGTATTTTTTAAAAACATTTTTATTATTGCATCTTAAAGAGAACATGTTAAAATTTAATTTGACAACAAGATCATTAAAATCGGTTAAGAAATAAAAAAGATATAATAATTCAAAACTTACAAAAAACATTAAAATTCAATATATTTGAAATATAAAATTTCCCAAATAATTCTAAAATATATAATTTTAATTTATAACATATTTTTATAGACAATATAAGCTATAAAGCATGTTATCACTGACTTTAATTAGTGAAGATCGTAATCACCATCCAAATCAATAATTTTTTGTTACTTTGTTGTCATTTTCAATACAAATTTCCTTATCAATAATAAAATTTAGTGTTTTTTGTAAGTTTGAATTGTTATATCTTTTTTATTTCTTAACCGATTTTAATGATCTTGGTGTCAAATTAAATTTTAACATGTCCCCTTTAAGATGCTATAATAAAATTTTTTTTTAAAAATACAGTCTGACCCCGGTATATGACCTTGGCGTTTGTCCAGATTTTATATATTTTAGGTATGTATATAAAAGAAATTTTTCTTGTATAAGAATTAGCGTATATGAATGTTTAATTATCTTTTTACAGATTAATTTTATCATGTATGGTTAAAAAGTTATTAAGATTCTACGATGTGACAGATTAATTGACTGGGTATTATAATTAATGTTATATTTTTTTAATTTATTAATTTTATTGATCTAGATTCTGACGAAAAAAAACCTTGTCATTAAAAATGAAAGTATGCCGACTTTGGATAACAACTTTATTATTTGGTAAATAACTTGTAATATGAATTTATCATATTTATTATATCTAATGTGTGGGATTTAAATATAATGCCGAATAATGACTTGACTCCAATTTTCTCAAATGATTGGCAAATGATTAAAAACTCAAAAGGTTTCAGTATTGTTGAGATTTTTTCTGATTTTTTTTAACAACTTCTTGAATGTAAAAAAAATAAAGAAAATAATTTCAATTCTGTCCTCTAATTTTTCTCTCATATTGACCAAACATGGGAATCTCAGAACTATTTCTTCTTTGAATGAACTAAAATGAATAATCGCAGAGCTATTTCTGCCGTTCGCGTACAATTGCCCTATGGACAAATGACCTACGCACAAATGACCTACGACCAATGACCTACAAACAATTAACCTACGACCAATTGCCCTAAAGTATATGTGGCTCTAGAGTTTTAATCTTATCATAACTGAGTGGGTGGGCGCGCGGGCGGGTGGTCCAAACGACAAAACTATATACTACATACTTCGTAAATGTAGTGAAAAACAGAAACAACAGACAAATAACTCTTTGGGTTTTAAAGCAGATAATCTATCATTGAATAAATGCCAATAAAACTAAGCCAGTAACTTTCTTACTCAATATTTTGCTTAAATTTTCTGGTTTTACATTTACTTTCTTTTAAACTTTTGTTATAAACTTATCAAAAAATTAAAGTTCAAAAGCGATAAATGGTTAAGTAGTTGAAGAACAATTGAACTTGAACCTAGTTTTATTCTAGATTTTTTAGTTATCAACTTAACAAGAAGTTATTTTACTGATAATATTTGATTAGATGATTTAATTTAGTATAAAATGCTTGCTTTTTAGTTTCAATTTCAACCCTTCACTTTATTTGCTCTTAAAGAATTTAGTTAATTATGAGTCATTCAATTAATTTATTGCTCATCAGTTTTGTTTTGATTGGCATAAATGGTATTGTTCAATTTTATTTTTATTTTAAGCTAACTTTATAAATTTATAGAATAAGATGTTATGGTTTTAAAATATTTCATGTACTTGATTAAGTTCTCGGAATAAAAATTGTCTAAGAATAAATACTTATCATTTATTAGTGAATTATTCGTTTTAAAAGATTCTAGACGATATTAGGATAGATAAGAAAATTTATAATTCGTTTTCATGTTTTTTTTTCTATCAGCTGTTTTTATCGAACCTGGACTCGTTTCTACAATTAAAGATACAAGCTGCCAAGATATTGATGACTGCATTAAGTAATTTTTAATCTTGTCATATAATAGTCAATAAGCTATTTATTTTCAAATGAACTCAGCGAGGGTATATTAGACTCAAAGATCGTTTGTGCAAGTGGCAAATGCAGATGTGGACCTAACCATCACTGGGCGCCTACAACAAAATCCTGTGTATCTTACCACTGCACTAATGATGACTCCTGCCAAGAGTACGATGAGCATAGAATTTGTATAAAAGATACTACAACTGGAGGTAATTTTTTTGCTAATCAATCTATTTTCTATCTTTATATTTAATAGACAAAAATTGATTGTAGGTATATCTACATCAAAACTAAAATGATAATTCTTAAACTCTTTTAATTACTAACAATTTAAACAATGTCATTATCGTCATGCTCTTATAATTTACAATAGTTCAAATGACGATTCTCATTTAGTTAAAACCCCTGTTTAAATTTGGCAGTAAAATGAACTTTCTGAGCAGTGTTAGTGGTTGTTGGTGAAAATTCATTTTTTGTCAAAGTTACCAAAGTGTACTTATTAGACAATTTTTACAAAAGAGTTTTCATATACCTAATACTCAACGGAGATGTTCTCATCTCTACAGCTTGTGATCAGACAATTGTTTGGGAATTTTATGAGAAAAAAATCCAATAAAGGTTATAATGAAATTCTAGGATAATGAAATTATACCTGAGCGGACAGCCTGTAAATTAGTTATTAGGTTAAACTTTTGAGCCCTGCCAATATACCACAATTAAGGTTAATTAATTTGTTTTATTTACAACAGAAAATTTATGTTAAATGACTGGACTACAGATAATTAAAAAAATTATTATTCAAAGTGTCCCAGAAATTTATTCCCGGAGCCTAATGAGAGGACTCAAGACTAAGACCAGAGCCGTGTCTAGTAGCAGGCAAATTTCAGGGATAAACTGATTCCATTCTGTTCCATATATAATGAATTTATAAAATTAAATTATTTTATATTACTAAAATTGTTTTTGATTAAAAGTTTTAATTATTTAATCTACTGCCATTTTTAAACAGCACACAATATTCTATAAAAATTGAAATGACTACTTTAAAATTCATTGAACATTGGTATCTTTAAAAAACTCATTAAAGTATAGTGTCAGGGAAGTATGGGTTTTAGGTGACACTACTCGGGTGAACTTTCATTCCCGGATTAACCTTTCTATTTCCTAGCCAGTTTCACTCTGCCTAAATCCAACAAATTCATACAACATACAGCATAGGATGGCACTAACTGCCGGCCTACTCACTTTCTTAACAGACTTAAACGTTCATAGCTTAATTTATATTGAAGAGGACCAAAACTAAAATGTAAATAATAAAAAGATCTGAATTTCTGTTTATTATATTTAAAAGGACTTAATTTGCTTAGTATGTGATAAATAAGCCAAAGTTTCAATGAGGAGAACTCAGTAAAGAGGCTCGTAAAATTTAGTTACAAGTTGAACTAGAATATTTTCAGAACGGAAAATAACACCCATTTTATTTTTCAAGTAATCGATAGAGAAGCTTTCGTTTAACAAAATAGTGTAAAGCTAGAATACTGCTCATGGGTAAAAAAATGACATAATCACCAAAAACAATATGCGACCAATAAAACCGTTATCTTTTCAGATATACTTCTTATTGACAATATCTCCAAAAGTAGAAATAAAACATTATTTCTTTCTTCATATTTCAATAGAGTTTTTTGTTTAGAGTATACAGTCTAGAAATAACATACTGATCCTTGGGTAAAAACGGAGATAATTGCCAAAAACAATGTTATCAATAAACTAGTGATTCGCATAAAAATTTAAACCCTAATACCTCCAAAAATAAAGAAAGTACCAATTTTGTTTTTAGATAGTTAGGAAGGTTCATTCTTGCTTAACAAAATGATGTAAAGATAATATATTGATCATAGGTGAAAAACTGAGATAATCACCAAATCTATATGTGATCATTAAAACTGATGTCATTTCGTCAGATGTACCTCTTACTGACCCTACAACTCTAATGAGATGTTAACCATTCTATTCGTTGACAATCCAAATATCAATAGCTCGAGTCTTAACAATAATGTGCACTTAAACATCAACCGTCCAGTTCGATTGCAAATTACCAATTACAGAGTACCAACCTGGGACCATTTGGATGAGAAGATATTCTTGCCATTTTTAAAAATAAGCACTCAAAACATAGTAAAAATTAATGGAGATCTTGGTTGTAACGACTGCCTCAATCGGTGGCTCAATAATCCGGATCTTTCGAACCAAACTAGATATTTGAGATGCTCAAATGGAAAGCAGTTTAATGATCCTGATAACCTTTCCAAATGTTGAAAAGAAATGAGAATTAATTAAAATTAGCTAACAATTACAACTTTTTGGCTTGTTAAATCAATATTTACCTAAAGTTTTAATAAAATTCGACTTGTTGAAACTAAAATAATTGAAGAGCATACAAATATTTCAGATGACGCTAATCTAAAATTAAATTCATAATAATTAATGAAAATCTGAGAAATGGAAACCGACCGCAAAATAATGACTTAAGTTAGCCTCAAGTTTATTAAAGTTACTAAGAACAGACAAAAATTTACCTAGATATACTAGAACACTTTTTGTAAAATTTGAATGAGGGCAAGATTGGTCCTGAGATGTGCTTGTCGCCAAATTATTAAAAATCAAAACATTTTGTGGTTTGAGGTCCCTATGAATTATCGGTGGAACCAATTCATGCAAATACCGGACACACTCTAACAGCTCTCTTTCTTTAAAATACTTCCCTCTTCTGCTGAATTGTATTCTTTAGGTCATTGGAACAGAACTCCATTTTAATGAAGAGACAGTTGTCTTCCATCCATGAGTTGAAATACCCGACAACCCTATCGCCCGATATTTTGGCCAAAGTTCTGACTTCTCTCAGAACAAAATCAATTATTTCAGGACTTGAGTCTAAAAATTGAAAGTTCAATAATATTAAAAATGTGGCTTGCGTAAGCGGGATACAATCATTTGCCAGACAAACTTGGTTGATTAAACTTAATTTGGCCAAAAAATTAAACCTAAAATGTCTTCATTAATTGTAATTTAACATAACTTAACATAACAATCTAATAATTAACCTAGCTTAACAAATTTAGATTAACTTACACTAATCAATTTGAACAACTTAATTTTTTCGGTCAAATTAATTTCGAAAAAAAGATTTTTTAATACAAATGATTTTGAAAATGAACCAGCAACTCTCAACATACCTTTGAGGACAACTTTCTTCACGGCATATATTTGGTCATCGATTTTATCCCTAGCTTTGAATACGGCCCCAAATCCACCTGATCCTAATTGTGATAGTTCTTCGAAATTCTTCTGATAACTGAAATTATTTGATGATGTACCTTGTTCATTTGTCATAAAAACAATGTATTATTTATAATTCAAATAATTAACAATTTCTAAATGTAATAATCTGATAAAAAATGTCTGATAATATATTTAAATGAAATTAAAATCTTGAGACACCCAAGGTAACCTTCATGATGTAAAGGTTCAAAATATTTCCTAGAGTCAGATGTTATAAGACACCTAGTTTTGGCTAAAATGTCAATTTTAAAAGGTACCTTGACCGAGCATTTAAACCACTTTTACCAGAATAGCCACTTTAATTGGAATTTTAATTAGGACCAAATTGGAATCTAATGACTGAAACAACTATAGCCAATGCATACCTTGAGCATCCCTGACTCAATTTCTATATATTAATATTAATAATAAAAATAAAATAACTAAAAACATTTTAATTTTGTTTAAGAATTGCATTTATAAACCTTTAATTCTCAATACATATTGTATTTTAAAACATGTTTTTGTAATCAATATTTATTATTATTATTATTGAATTATAAAATATGATTACAAGAGTAGAAATTTTGTTAATTACTTTTGGTTTTATCAGATGACTGGGTCTTAGAACCTTTAGCTGGTCCTCCAGCTGAATGACCAACTTTATTTTGTGTTGGTTCAACATTTCTTAAATCTCTTGCCACAACATTTATTGCGCCCAAATTACTGATCTTGGCCTTGGTGTTTTCAAAAAAAGTCATATTGACTTTTTGAGCTCGATCACCACCATCACCCATTTGGCCTGCAGCACTGACATTGTGAATTTCTTCAACAGGAGCTTCGTTATTCCTAACCAAGCAAAAATTGAAATCATCCGTCATTATTAAAATCAGTTTCTTCTAAACGTTTTTTTCGAAATATTTTACTAAACAATTAAACACAAAAGACAAAGGACTTCGAAATCTTTGAATCACTAATTTTATTGACACTTAAATTTTTACCATGACAACGATGGTTACAATTTTTATAGTTACTACTGATAAGATAAACAGGTTTATTCTCCAATAAAGTATTTAAGCAATGAACAATGAAAAAGATAATTATCAGAACTAAAGTATAAAAAGTAAGACATTGAAGTTTTATTGCCCTTTATGGCTAACATTAGAAAATAACTTAGATAATTCTTTCAATTATTCAAATGGCTCATTCCTTTTCTGAATTTTCCTTGGTACAATCTTTCGCGACAACAGTGACTCCAGAAATGTTGCCGATTCCGCCCTTTGAGTCTCTGACCAGGCAAATATTTGATTGTGTCAATCGACCAGAAGTGTCCTTGCCAATAGTCCCAGTGAAACTGATTTGGCTTATTGTGACATCACCCTCGTTATCGTTATTTCGAGCTGGCTTCTTGCCCTTTGATGCCATTATTAATTTTCAATAATATTTTGGTTTACCAAAATAATTTATTCGCTTGAATTGTTGACTAGGTGAACTAGATGAACTTGATCAAATTTGAAGTAAAATTAATTCTAACTGTAAAATATGTTTGAATGGTTTGCTTCAACAATAAACTATTATCTTTTCAGTAAAATAATTATCTTATCAATGTTGTGATGTTAGAGTACTATTACACCACTAAAGAGTGGTTGAAGACAGGCAAGCTCTCAACTTTAAGAGGTTCGGACAGGGTCATTTTCTCAAAATACTTGAAGACTGGAATTTTTGGTTATACTTGAAGAGCTAAGAATGGTTTTGGTGACAGTCTGTCTACAGGCATAACATAAAATACAGTATCAGCGATGGATAGGGTGTATGGTGAGGGGCTACACCTGTATTGCCAGGGACGTTTAAAAAAAACGGCCAGATTTAATTGATTAGGTTTAGGGGCTCAACAAGTTTAGGGATTCATATATTTATAACTTATTCAAACATTATTTGTTTCAAGCAAAGGCTTAAATTAAATCACTTGTTGATCCCTGTTTCAAAAATGCTCTTAATTGATTGTGTTAAATAACATGAATGTAGAAAAACAATATAATCAGTAACAGTAACATCAGTTACAATAAGGTTTAATCAGTTGTTCAGGAATTAGTAAATTTAGAAAACTATTTACCAACTGATTATCAAGTAACTTGAAAGCAGGCTTAGTTCATGGAATCAATCTTATGAAATAATCTTTACATTTTAAAATTCTGATAACAATTGACACACAGACTCGAACGCCGATTTTGATCTCTCCAGTAAAGGAGTGGTCTAACCCTTTATGGAGTCTGGGCTTTAAATGACCCACAGCTGAAATTATGATTTTCAAGCAGAGGACGGTTTAATGAACAATATTGGTTTTTGGCACATTTCGAAATTCCTATGCATTTTTCGGCTAGAGGGTGTCAAATTGTTAATTTATATTTGGTTGTTTTTGGGAAATAAGACATTTTTCCGATTAAATTTAGCATTTTTAACCGATTGGTGAAAGCTAGAACTTTATAGCTTTAATGATTTTAAAGTTATGTCTACTTTTCTAAAATAATTTTTTTGAAATGCAATCTTAAGGGTTCATTTGTTGTTCTTCACTAAAATATTTAATTGACCTGTTATAATTTTATATCCAAAATTTTAAAAATCTGAAATTTTTCATCGGGATTTCGGTAGAAAAAATTAAAAATTTTATTTTTTATTTTTATCAATTCAGCATTTTAGATTTAATAGGGAATGATGTCTTTTTTATCGCAATCAATAAAATATAAATTATAACCTTGACACCCTCTAGCGGAAAATCGCACAGGAATTTGGAAAATTCAAATTCAAACAAAATGTGTGTTCAGAATGGCTTTTTCTTCAAGAAAATTATGATTTGAGCTTTGGGTTATTTGAATCATATTTTTAGATTTCTCCTTTGTTATTAATAATGATGAAAGTGTTAGTTAAATTTTCGAAAATTTTGTAAAAGTTAAAGAAAAGATGAAATTTCAACAATTTTTTTCAAATTATTGACATTAAAATTATGCAATTACTTATTTATCCTTATTTACCTTATTAAGCTCATTTATATCAAAATCAGATTTAGAATCAGAAATTTTATTATTAATATTTTTGGATTTATAATATGACTAAACTGCCAAATGTTACATAATTCACAATTATCAACTAAAACTTTTTTTATTGTAATATTTTTACTTATCAATTGTTAGCAAAAATGGCATTGATACTTATCACCTATTTCTGAAATATATTTACATAAAATAATATCTTTAAGCAATTTTTTTAACAAATTGCTAGAAGCTAATCTTAAAAAAAACTCAATTCAAAACTCAAATTTATCATCTATGTGGCGCCACCTGACGAAACTCATTACTAACTTAAAGTGAAACTTTGAAAATTTTGCTGAAACTTTAATGAAATTTTAATGAAAGTTTAACCTAAACTTAGAGAAACTTTCACCACTCGCATCCTTACTCATCAATGATACTCATCATTGATAACTTATGAGTCATTAATAATAGAAGTGGGATAAGCGCCAGACTGTAGTGAATGTGACAGTTGTCACAGTCGTTTCATAATTAGATAACAGGCCATAGTATTTCATAAATATTTTGAAATTAGTTTAAAATCAATTGAAAAGAGTTACAAAACTATTATATGATCTTTAAGTAGATAACTAATGAACGGCACGAAACTCTTTCAATTGATTTGCACCAAACAATCTATGATTATTGAATTTGATAAAAATTTTCCAGAATTTATGTTTAAGTTATTGATTAGAGTTATTTCAGATGATCTCAATTCAGGTATAAAAAGGCTTAATTTCAAAAATTGTATCATTACAAATCAGTAGAATTTGAGTCAACACAAACCAATCAAAATGAAAGGTACTTGCTCAAATTTATTCAATTGAATTTTTAAATAACTAATAATTATTTTCTTTCAGTAATTGTTATTTGCCTTTTTCTGTCATCTTGTCACCTGGCACATTTGTTAAGTCTGGATAACAACGAGGTGGTATTTAAAAGTAATAATAATAATACCGAATCAAACGTAACAACTTCCAGTCCTGACTATAATACTACGCGATGGGAACCGAATAACTCGACTGACAGGAACTCTACATATTCTACCCCTGGCTATAATACTACGCGATGGGAACCGAATAACTCGACTGACAGGAACTCTACATATTCTACCCCTGACTATAATACTACGCGATGGGAACCGAATAACTCGACTGACAGGAACTCTACATATTCTACCCCTGACTATAATACTA
>JAQIWP010000350.1:0-28101 GCA_034695525.1 Euzetes globulus
GAAAGTAAAGCTGATCACTGACAGCCCAGCAGTTGGGCTTTAAATAGATCCCACATCTATTTAATTCTCTCTCTCTCTCTCTCTCTCTCTCTCTCTCTCTCTCTCTCTCCTCCCTTTTTAAGTCTCTAATGAACAGTTTTAGAGCTTTAAAAATATTAATAGTTTTATTAGATATGATTTTGAGATAAATTGTTGAAAAAATGGATCAAATGCTATGATAGACTCCTTTGTTCTGTTCAAAGAATACATTTTTCAGACAAAATTATTTAATAAATGTTTATTTCAAAAGGCGTTCCTCAAAATCATAGGAATTTTTTGGGAAAATTTCAACGCATTGTATGCAAACATTTGAGAACTGAATTCGGAAAAAATCCAGATCCGTTCAAAATATTTAACTTTAAGGCTATTTTGTTGTTATTCTGTGCAGAGAATTGAATTATAAGACGAAAAATATTTAGGAAAAAATAATTTCTCATTATTTGAGTAAAGTCTGGAATACAAATGAAACATTTGCTAGTTTTCTTACTGACCCTATTTTCGGCCCCAATAGGAATAATAGATTCAAAATCAATTCAAAGCTTTTAATTAATTGAATAGCAACTATGAAAGGTGAATTCGTATTTCTAATTCTCTCTGGTTATTGTCTGACGCTCTTTGGCATAAATTTTTATTAATCCTCTTATAAAGTATGAAATATTTCAAAATTATTCTCTCTATTAATATACAAATACATTACGGATTTGATAATAGAAATGCTTAGTGGAGTGTAAAAGAGGTCCTCTCTCAGAGGTTTTCCTAATTTTGTCGATTCATCTCTAATTTGTTGAATGACTTCTAATAAAAAACTTTTATAACTTTTGTAAACCAATTCAAGTGATGTGAAACACGAGTTGAATGACATTACATTTGCCGACAATAAGAAGCTTAACATTTATTTATCACTAAATTTATTGTTTTCTTGATATTTGTGTCTTTATTTTATTTAATCATTCATTTATTGAACAATTCTTAGGCGCTTTGGTTCACATCCAACCAAATGGAGGTATAGAACGCATTAATGGTCAGAATAATAATAACAATAAAGTGTCTTCGAGTCAAATGAAAGAACAACCATCTAATGGATTATCTTCTGACAAAACCAATGGTCAGAACAATGAGATCACGACCTCAATGTCTGCTAGTAGTCATCCGGCAGTGAGTTCCAGTCCAACCATCACTTTAACCAGTGCCACACCTGTCAGTAGTAGATGTGTTACACCTGTTATTAAACAACAACAGAACCGGAGACCGACAACACCTGCGATGAACAGCGCTCTCAATCGAAACAGTTATGAGAAAACTGCTAATAAAGCACTGGAAGTGCCGACCAATACACCACCAGAAAAGAAGCCATCGATGGCCGTCTCATTTGATAATAAAAGACTGATTGAATCAGATCTTAACAACTTTGTGCCCAATTCGACGTCCAGTCCTCTGACATCACAGCAAAAGAGTCAAAAGTCATCGGAATCTCAATCATTGGCTTCAAACGAATCAAAATCTGATTCTAAGTCTGATATTAATTCTTCAACACTTAGAAGGGGACGACTGACGACAGAGGACCTGTTGATTATTATACATAACTCGAAGAAGAAGCACAACATTAAGACAGAACCGGAGATAATAATAGCAAACAGTCCGCCATCGAGTCGTTCGCATTCATCTAATAGTAGTTCAAACTCTCCGCCAAACCTTTCCTCACCAATTGCACAGCCAGTGGCACAACAAGCGGTCAGTCGTCCCAACACTCCTAGTCGTACACCTCAGCAGCCAACAGACCGCCGCAGTTGGAGTGGCAATGAATCACCCAGTCCTAGTGTCACGACACCGGGCAGTAGGCGTAGTCTGGCGTCCGACCGTTTGGGCCCAAACAAACCGACAACAATGAATGACTTCAAGCGCCTACTGTCTCAAACCCGGTCCAATACCTATAATAATGAGAGGCTGTCCGCTGCTGAGATACTCCGGGCCAACTCTAAACGGCCGCTCACACCTGTTATCAAATGCATTACAAGTTTTGTCGGTTCTGGCAGTAAAGGTAACACATCACGAGTTGCACCATCGCCAACACCGACACCAACGCCCACACCGTTAAAGCAGTCAAGCCGTGCTTCACCATTACCGACACCGGCACCACCTCCACAGATAATTAACGGGGCAATAAATGCAAATACGCCTAATCTAATTAAGCCGCGTATAATAAACGGCCGTTCGCTGAGACACCCGCCCGCCTATCGCGTCGACCACATCTGTCAGCCTATACTCGAAGACAGTTCCGAAGAGACGGACGATAAAAAGTGTGCGAATCTTATAAATAATCAGCAAATGATTAACACAATTACTAATAATAATAAATATTATACACAAAAGTTTATTAACAAAACTCCTGTTATTAATAATTATAATAAAGCGGTGGCTAATCCTCAGAGCACCAGTACTTGGGTTTAAGTTAGACTTGTTCTCCTAATTTCAGCTCCTGATTTATGCATTCATTCTTTTAATCTAATCTGAAATCTGCCAATAATTCAAACTTTTAAATCGTTTTCCTGAAAAAATGTTTTGATTGATTTAAAAATCAAAAGCAAAAGAGAGTCAGGACTGAGATTATGATGCTTTCAGTTCATCATTAAATCTATAGTCTTATCGAAAAACAAAATCATTTTTTGCTTAAATTTAATTTATGACAAAATCGAGCGAATAAGAGATAATTTAAAGTATTATATCATTCGGTTATTATAGGGTTTAAGGGACAGGGTTTAAAAGAGATGAGAAGTTATGTTTTAGTCTCTAATTCATAACAAAGTTTGAGTACAACAACATATCTCCCCATTAATAACCGTTTCCACAATCTCTTTTACAATCGTATAAATCAAGAAAAAAAATTTTTTTTCAAAAATTACTGCTTTTTTCTTTTGGACTGAAAATAAACTTTTCTCTCAATCATTAATCGTTTGAATATTAATTGAATTTTTAGTCTTTATTACTGATTTGAACTCTGATTTTCTCATATGTTTTCATGTATTGAAATAATTGACAAAACTTCTGAACAAATGTTTTACTTTTTCGTCTTAAATCATGTTTTTATATGAATTTTGTGTAATATTTTTCCTATATTTATGTGAATAAAAATAAGTTTTAAATTTGAATAAAACAGACATTATTTTGATCGGACAAACAATTGAATTAATTCCTAATTACTCCGATTTTAAAAATAAATTGGACTTAAATTATTCTAAGGTTAAAGGAAATTGCAATCAACTCTTAAATGAGAGACATCACAGCCAAGACTTTTGGGATCCTTTGAACTTTTTTCGAGTAATTAAAACACATTCAAAATAATATCAATTTCGTGATCTGTATTAAATATTTTATAAACATATATGAATACTAAGATCTAATCCTTATTGAGAGGATGCGCTTTGATAGCAAATTTAGAGATCACGAAAGAGGACAGGTAGGTTGGGATGACCAACGGTACCAATAGTGAGTATGGTATGAACAAGTTATGGCAGTGCAATGCAGTTCTTTATCTTAATTAATAGCAGAATAACGGAAACAAATTACTGGTTTGAATTGAGATATCAATTAAATACAAAAGAATAAAATAAAAAAATACGATTCAATACATTGTTTGTTTCGCACAGAATTTTAAAGCAAAATAATTCTCAATAGTATGTTATTAAATGTTAAACATTTGACTTCACTTCAAGTACTTCTCACTCTTTACACATTAAATGAAATTAATGCTTGTTATTATTATTGTAATCAAGTTAAATATATGTCGATAGCACTCACCTTATGTTAGATAATTTGCACAATTCGTTAAATTCAGAGTCAATGCCATCGAAACCATTTGGGAATAATTCATAACACGAAACAAAATAATTGGAATTTCAAACAATGATTACCGGAATTTGAATTCAGTCGTAAACACATGTTTCTGTCAATTATTTTATTGTATTTCATTAACATTGAATGATGATTTTACAAGTATCAGGCACAATTTAAAACATTTTTAACGCTTGATTAAAAACATATGAAGAATGTTAACAGCTTTGAAACGTTGCCTAAATCAACAAATTCAAATATGTTATGACAATTGATAAAGGTTAAATTGAACTGTATGAGTAAGCTCTGATTATTTTCTAGGTATTTGTTAATAAAATAAATCAATATAAAATGTCTATTTTGAAAGAATAAAGTTTTAAATAATCCAGCAATTATTGTTAAAGCTAGTTTATTTGATAAACGTCATTTCTTAGTCAAAGGACATAAGTAAGGTTAAAATGAAGTACTAAATCCATATTCATTGATTTGTCGAGTTTAAGCCTGGGTAAGTTGAGGTCATTTCTTGGTCAGTCGACAAACTGTTCCGCAGTGATTGCAGTATGGATTGGGACGGCTATTGGGTTCTGTGTTTTGCTGGGATCGTTTGAGGGCATCATAATTGCGATTCAAGAACGAGACTCTATTCTGAAGAATAGTCATATCGTAGTTCTTTTCTTTGATAACCAGTTCCATTAGGTAGTTATCAGTCAATGTATTGAATCTTTTCATTTCATCCATTGATTTTCGCATAAAATGTTTGATATTTTTCTCAATAAAAGTGTTTAAGGCTTTTATGAGATTTTCAAGTCTATAAAAGTTGGCAAAACTGTAGAATTCAATCATGTTTTCAATATTTTCATTGGTAATCATACGAATCAGTTCTTGTTCGATGCAATCCATAAGTCTCTTCAGTTCGTATTTATGGCCTAATTTGAACACTTCTATAGCTATTGAATAATCGTTTTTGTCTTCAAATATCAATTGATCGCAATATAAGAATCTGATCATTGTTTTGAAGGCTTCGAAGTTTGTGTCTTTCACCTCCACTTCATTATCTTTGGCTTCTTTGAACTCACCGGAGAACATACGTTCAAAAACCTTGCTCTTAAGGCTTAACACAACTTTAATTATGGGAATTTTGTTTCCATCAACAATAAAAGTAAAATCACTTTTCGACTCATTCATAAAATAATTCAATTCTTGACATTCGCTATCATTTTGTTCGGCCTTCAAATTAAAAAATACTTGCAATGGAATAAATCTTGAATAAATTATTCATTTATAGCATACCATTTTTGCTTGATGAATTGATATCCACTAAAAATATATTAATCACTTATCTCTGAAAGAATTTTTATAACATTTTTCTCATTTTTTTGTTGGAATAAATGTTTTTGAATTAATTTTTGAATAAAGTTTTAATATTGATTTCTGATTCAAACTTCCCAAAGAATAATGACATCAATACTTGAATTTTCAAAATGACAACAAAACAGCATTTGCACAACTGATGGTTGAGTGGAGTGCCATCCCTTCTAATTGGAATATTTTTAGAATATGTGACAAATAGTAGTAAATTTGTGTCAGAATTCTGGAGCATATTCTGCACACGGATTCTGCCAGAAGTTCAGGAATTTTTAAGCTCTGCTTAATTCAATGCTAAGTCATAATAAAAATTCCTTAAGCTTTTAATTTGGCTCAAAATTGTTGATTGTTTTTGATTGCGTCTAAAATTTCCACTCAATTAAAAGCACTAATATTTGATTATTAAAGCAAATAAATGACATTAAAATGATTTAAATGAATGTTTATTGAGAATATTTAAGATGTAAAGTCAATCAAGGTCATTGCGCCAGCCAATAATTCCACAGCCGATACGACGGCCAGCTTTGACATGTCCTCCACGCCCCAAGTCATCCACATTTTCATGAACCTGAAAGTAATAGAGAAAAAAATGTTAATTCTATGACAACCATAAAATTGAACCATTTATACAATGATAGTATGGCCAAGGATGTTATTTTTGCCATCTCGCAGACTCATAAACTTGTCCTGTATATCAATCTTGGCCACTCCACTTTCATCAGCAAAAACATTGCCTAAATCTCCGACGTGACGGATTGAATCAAAGGGAGAGCCGTGTTTTGTGTTGTGAGGGTTGAAATGGTCACCTGAGCTTCCACAGGATCGGGTCAGATCTCCGTAGTGGTGCACATGAAAAGCATGTAAGCCATTGGTCAGGCCTTCAATACTACCCGTCACATAAACTTTATCGCCCTGAAAAAGCATTCAGTACAAGTTATTGTTAAATGTCATCATTTGATTAGACAGCACAATTATTTATCGATACATACGATTTGTTCAAAAAATAGGACACCCTTGGCTTTTCCTCTGAGGACAGCTACCGCTTTCAAGTGGTCGGTCTTTCTTGGCTCAAAATCCTGTTTATCTGTTGTCTGTTCCCTTGCAATTGGCTCTTCACTGGTGTATGTCGTAATCTGTGTCGTTGATTCTTGATACACATTTGTTTGCTCAGTTTCCTGAGTGTTGTCCACATGACTCAACTCCAGAGGCAAAGACTGAACGGGGGTTGGCTTG
The DNA here is from genome assembly GCA_034695525.1 of Euzetes globulus. Classification (NCBI taxonomy): domain Eukaryota; kingdom Metazoa; phylum Arthropoda; class Arachnida; order Sarcoptiformes; family Euzetidae; genus Euzetes; species Euzetes globulus. The sequence continues at coordinate 6,466 of JAQIWP010000350.1, forward strand.
ATCTGAACGGGGTTTAGCACTTGTCTGCGGTATATCGGATAAAAATTTTGATTGCCATATGTTCGGCCAAACTGTACTCCACTATATCCTGAACGGTCATTGGTAAAGGTCTGTCTGTTCAAGTGCTGGACAACATATGGGTGGCACAGAATAAAAGTTAATGAACACAACCAAAGTACTAATACCGTCAACAAATACATTTCAAACTTTTATGGTATTGTCATTCAACTCGTTTGCAAGTTTTAATAGTTTTACAAGTTTGAAAAGTTTGTACTCTTCCATCAAGGATTAGACTACCGGATACGCACACCGGGCATGTGTTGACATACAATACCAAGTACCAGTTCATTTTATATCAATTCTTTTTAATATTCTACGAAATTGCAATAAAATGACAGGAATTCCTTTGACTTTCACTTTATGTTCAGAAGATAAGAATTACACTCTTTTTTGAAATTGAGTTCCACAAAAAAGACCTTATTATAGTCCTTTCTCAATCATTTTATAAAAAATACCGCGTCATTAACTATGAACTTTCAATTTATCCTGAAAATATAATTAAATATTCTAAATTAGCACGTACCCATTGATAAAAAGGAGCAAGAAACTACATTATAATATATTGGTGTGAAAATAATTTTAAATTTGAAAAACTATGAGATTTTATTTGATTTGATTGAAAAGCAATGAATTTAATGATTTAACAGACTTTTAGTTTCAAGTCTTAAATAATTGATATAACCCGAGAACAACACAAGACGAGAGCAAAACAGTTCCGATTCCTATCACAATATTAGATATCAATCTTTTAGTGATTTGATTGACTTTACTCTTAAGAGTCAATTCGATGAATGCATTTGTGATCCACTGTCCGTCCAAATAAACGCATGGAATGACATTAAAGACGGCCAGTGCTAACGAAAACGATATGATATATCTGAAAGACAGAAAAATTGTGCTTGTCAAAATGTTAACTACCCCTTCCTTAGTCTGTGCCTAAGGATAGCCTAATCTAATGATAACCGTTTTTTTGGGTCATACCTGAGGAGGGTTTCGTAGTAATGGATGGCAAGTAATGGCAGAGATGTCAGCTTTGGTTTATATTTGACTAAAACAATAGACTGGTAGAGCTCTGAAGGTGAGCCCCAAAACAAAACGTTAGGTTTGCCCTGACGTCTGATCCGAATCAGTTTCGTACTGTTGTACTCAGAAACAGGTTTTACACAATGAGAACTCTTCTCTTTATTGATTGCACAGTCATTGGATGTGTTGCACGTCTGGCCATTACTGGTGTCCAATAGCTGTCGAACTGGTAAACACATCCATTTCTGGATTGCCGTGTCTTTCGTGAAACACAAACTTTTTTCACTGTTTTGATCACAACATTGTTTAATATTTTGTCCAAAAGTGGCCTCTTTTGAGATAAAATCATTGTTCACACAATAGCCTTCTCGAGGGTTGTTGGCTATGGATAGGAGACAGTACTTCCAATTGGAAATGTCCACTATTTTGCAATTGTCGATACCAGTGATCAGATCTGTTGCTCGCAGACCATTAGGACCGGCGGCGCCCGAAAACTGTTTTGATTGCAAGTTAAACGGTTAGAATCCGGGGGTATAACCTATTTTTCATTACCGGTTCGATGTGAGCCACAACCGCTCCTTCCGGTTGTGAATAGAGTGGACTCAATATAATTGGATTAATTAAAAGCAGAACAATTGTGAACAGAGCCAGTGATATGTTGTGCCAAACGCCGGCTGTAAATATCTTCAATTGATTCCATACATTAAGGTTTAGGACCTGTTCTGTCGATAAATCAACGAAAGCGCCCGGAATTATGATGAATAGGAAAAGACCGAAACTGTGGAGACGAACCCCTTCTCTGTTGGAGTATAGGTTTCAATCAATATCTCTTAGCTTTTAAGACATTAATTATCATTTCAATGAATGGTCAATGACTTAGGAAAGAGTGGTCAGACCTGAGAGCTGCCAACGCGTGACCCGTTTCGTGATATATACTACAAATGGCCAGAGATATGAAATAGTAGACGAAGTCAGACAACGGAAGATTAATGCCTGGAATCTATCCATTAAAGGAATGGCAATCAATTTAAGGCTAATATGAGTCGAAATGACAAAATCGATTACCACTGGATATAAGGCCTGTGTTTTGACAGCACTTCGATTGGAATCGTTATAATTGGTGACCAAAAGGCTGTAAATTGTGGTGATTATCAAATAAGTGGATGGAATGACCGCCAAGAGTGTGACAACTGTGCCGAAGGCAAACCATTTGTTGATGATCTTGGGCCTCCAATTACTCAGGAGATAAAAAATGCGATTAAATGTTTGGGTATTGAATAGGATTTGAATCGGTTTTATAGTCACTCCAAACGTCTGAAGAAGTTGTGAGAACTCGTAGGCGAACAACGACTTCAACACCACATTCAATACATTTATCACTAACCAAATCACTGCGATTATTATCACAATATTGTAATTCATTATTTTGATTCTAAATTCATCATTAAATTCAAATGAATTTAAGTTTTGAAGCTTTAGATTGCAATTAAATTAAAGTTTTTTGGTTAACTTTTTTTGTTTTCACTTTCAAACACATGAGTTGATAGCTCTTCACAAACAACGTTACCATCGGTTGGAAAAGTTTTCGGCCAAAGCTTGTGTCCAATAGATGTCAACACAAACGAAGTGAAGTGTATTTCCTTTTCCTTCAAAACCATTGCTGACAACAGTTTTGTTGTGATTTAATAAAACGTGAGTTTTTCGCCAAACTCTTGATTACCATTAAATTAATTGCTTTTTGTTCATTGGTTCCAATCATTTGTCTTCAGGTAACCAAAATGGTTCAGAGGCTGACATATCGAAGACGTTTGTCATATAATACACAATCGAATCGTCGCCGGATGTAAGTCATGCCTTCTTTGAGGCCATTAGATATGGACTAATGTCCTGTCCTTCCAGTTCTAAGACACCGGGCGGTCGACTCGTGTATTTGTATCCGAAAAAACACGGAAGTGTTGCCAAATGTGGTGACTGTAAACTGAAACTGAGAGGAGTATGTCTTCTATTGGTTGAGACCTGTCTTTAATTGGTATCCCTAATGTCTTTTCAGTTGGTGTACGCACGTCCTCGAGAGCTGTCGGCCCTCTCCAAACGTCACAAGACTGTGACCAGAGCCTACGGTGGCTCCCGATGTGCGAAATGCGTCCGAAGTCGGTATGTTGTGGACAGACACGATTGGGAGACCTTTTAATACAATTGTGATCTAAATTGTCTTTAGTATTGTGAGGGCGTTCCTCATCGAAGAGGAAAGGATTGTGGCAAAGGTACTGAAGGCACAACAGGCGACAGCACCGGCCGCTACTAAATAAGAACAGAATAATTTTTTGTCGACCGATTGATAATAAAATAAATTTGTTTTTCCAAAAAAAATTCTTTATTTGAACTGAATTTTGTTGACAAATATTGCTCTTAAATTAGATTATAGTTTGCCATAAATCTGATAAAACAGTTATTATAGAGAATCCCCCGATTATTCTGAGCCAAAATAATTCGTTAAAATCCTGAGTTAAAAAAAATTTTGTTCAGTCACTGAACTCATAATTATTAACAAAATATTAAATAAATATTAATATAAATAGTAATCTATTAAATAGAAAATATAAATAGAATTGAGTTTAAGTCGAAAATCGATTATAAAATATCTGAACTGAAAACAAGTCGACGAATAACTTATAAAATTAGGACTAGTTTTGAGATGAATTTAGTGATGAAGAGGTCTTTAAGACTATGAATTGGTGGCTGTCGAAGCTGTCGATGACGTCCCGCCACCAAATTCCGAAAGACTTATCTGTAACATAGATTCCATGGTAACAATGGGTTAGCCGTAAAAATAGACTTACTCTTGAGTGCGTTAAACTTTGCTGCGGAGTATCTTCTTTTGGATCAGCTGCTGAACAGATATCCAAATTGTTTTTGGACTTTTTGTTTGGTTTAGTCTTTAGTTTTGATGAGACAATGAAATGTCCGCCACTTTTCTGTTTCTTCGCTAAGTTTACGAATAACTGATCGGAAAAAAAATAAAAATCAGTTTTAAAATTAAATAATTGATTATATGTTCGGCTTAACTGCCATTTGAAAAGACAGGTCAGACCAGAAATGGCACAATTGCTTACATTATCCAAAGTGTTCTGACAAACGGTGTATTCGGATATTCCAGACTTTTGCAACTTGTCAAATATGTTGGCCAGACTGAACTTGTGGTCTGTGCTGTTGGCTGTGCCTTTTGACTGATTGCATTTGATTTCAAATTGAAGAATATTGAAATTGTTTTCGTGTAAAACAGCGTTCGGCAGATTCTTAGCGAACCAGTCGATCAGATGCTCCGACGGCTGATTCGGATCACATCTGGCAATAATGTGATAGCCGTCGCCGAACCTGTTCTTCAAATGCTGTATTGAACCTAAACAGGTGAACCTTCCGTTGACAAGAATAGCCACTCGACTGCACAGGGCTTCACACTCCTCCATACTTTTTGTAGAATAGGAAAACAGTTTTAAAAGTGAAAAAAATGTTGGTTTTAATACCTGTGCGAAGTCAGTACAACTGATATCTTGTCGTTATGAACCAATTCCAATATGAGATCCCATAAGAATCTTCGAGTGTAGGGATCCATACCTGTTGTTGGCTCATCCAGGAAAACAAGCGGTGGTGAAGATATCAGTGAGATGGCAGCCGAAAGCTTCCTCTTAGTTCCTCCACTATAGGTACGGGTCACCTGATCGGCAAATTGTGTCAATTCAAGCCTTTTCAGGGCTACTTCAACGGCTTCTTCTTCAGCTTTGACGCCACGAAGTCGGGCATAAAATTTGAGGTGTTCTCTGGCGGTCAGCTCATCGAAAAGAGCATCGAATTGAGGACAGTATCCGATATGTTGTTGGGCTTTATGTAAGTCCGTTTTGACTGAAAACTGGTTCAAAAGTGCGTCACCACTTGATATGCGAATGTCTCCGGTCATCATCTTGAATGTGGTCGACTTTCCGGCGCCATTCACTCCGAGGAGACCAAAGCATTCGCCTTTAGTGACGTCCAGACAGAGCTGATTGACGGCTAAGTGCTTCTGTGGTTTTTTGAACACTTTTGTCAAGTTATTCAATCGGAGGACATTGTTGTGAGCGATAGGCGTGAAGAGGACCTGCTCTCTTTCATTGGCCACATCACAGTCTTCATCACTGGGAGTAGTGGACCGGTAGTTCTTAGTTTTGGTTCTGCGGCACAGAAGCCGACAGACTTTGTATTCACATAAAAGAGTGATAATGAAGAACACGAAACCACTCAAAGCCATTGCCATTAGGTTTCGAGTGACTAAATCCCAGGCGAAGGGGGACTTCATTTTGGAGAATTGCCCTTAAATTTGAGAATAAGATAATCTAAGATGATTTTATTTTTTGGGGACATTTAAATACCTGTCTTATATAGAAAATAGTTTTGGTACTCATTGAAGGCAATGTCCATTAATCCACGGCCCAGACAGTAGTTGGGGAACATGAGGAAACAGGATTTCAATATTTTGTGGATATACGCCAAATACTATTTGATCAGAATATTTATAGAAATCATTGGATATTATTCTGAGTCATTACTGACCGGAACGTATGACAGATAGAGGAATGCCTCCAATAGGAAAGATGTGACAATACATGTGATGCCGACAAACAAATTGATTACAATTAGACAGATGTAAGCAGTGGATGGTTCCTCGAAGAAGAAGGACACTGGGTACATCACTGGCGTCACTGACCAGCCATACATCAGGAATAGGGACACCACGGCCGGGAAGTTGTTCTTCGATGTGTAGGCTGGTATGTCGAATATGAGGAGAATCAGAATGCAGCACATGGCTGGCACTACATAAGAGCACTGGATAAAAGTGTTGTTAGCATTTATTGTTGGCAGGAATGTAATGGTTTGATGCATACCATATCCCAGAAGTAGTTTGCAGTCCAGTACACGATTACATTGACGCCCGACACGAACTGCAAGTGCTTTGCTTTTGTGAATCGCTCATAAACCAGGAACAGAACAAAGCTAGCTGGAACAAATGACATGGCCACTATTATGAAGATAGCAATTAGAACATCTGTTCCTTGAAGTATCTGCTCTTGAGATATGGCATAACTGGTGTCAACCATCGGATGATTGATTAAAGTAATGCCAAAGGCAGCCGGATTTCCTTTGGATTTAAGGACTGACCGAAGAATTGCATTGTTTAAGGCATTCAAATAGGCCGGCATTGAGTGGAATCCTTTATTATTGAACCAAACTTTGGTGACATTGCGGACAGCGATTTGCCGTAGAATTCTTGACTGTTGTGCTGATACTTTTTGTGCGAACTCTTCAGGAATGTAATCACGGGTCAACCCGAATGTGAAGGCGCCGTAACGACGGAGTCTATACATGTCTGTTGTGGTCAAGTAGTAGAGACTCTCCCGGTCTCCCAGACCGACACCAGTTATGTCAATTAGAACGTCACCTGTAATCAATTTGAGCGAAGGTGGATTTTGGAAGCCCCAAAAATCACATATATATCCGGTGCCGTCGGCGCTACACTTACAGTTCGGAAAGTATTTAAAGTATTCAGTAGTTAGTGTCGATTCGGTAACATTTTCTAAGCTTTCCGTTGTAAAGGCACTAGAAGTGGGCGCCACCGGCAAGAATATTCTTGGCTTTATTCCTGGCACCAGAACAGATGTGCAGCTCGAGTCCAGATCCAGATAATTAGAAACTATGTCGTAATCACTCAATTCTGAGTAATTGTCTGCAATCAGATTCTCGGACTTTAGTAGACACGTAGCGCCCACTCCAGAAGGCAAGTGAAATGTTGATGAGATGTTGTAGGAGTTGTTGCCTTTGGTCTGGTACTGGCGCTCGCAGTACGCAATTACGTTGCCTCCCAAATGTTGAGTATAGTTGTAATACTGGGACGGACTCAGGACAAGAGGCGGCATATCCTTTGATTTGGGAGCGATTAGCGCCACAGACATCGCCACGCAAACGAAGAAAGCCGGCAGAAGAATCTGACTGAACAGACCCTTCCAATTGCGTTTAGTACAGCACCACCTCTTAAACAATATGGCGGAGAACTGGTTAATCAGCAGTCTTTTATTGGACTCGACTTTTTCAGTCGGCATTTTCAGACTTTGTCTGTTTTCCATTTGATAGCCGGGACTAAGATCTGGTTTAGAACTGAGTGCAGCGCTTGTCGACGGTTTGTCCCACGAATGTTGGCGTCTGTGGTTCTGCTGGAAAGTGTTCTTCAATATATTGAAGTTCCAATTAGACGCCACTTTCAAGAATATCTCTTCAAGGGTTGTGTTCTTTAGGCCAAATGTGGTGACATTCAGTTTGGATAAGTTGTGAGGATTTTCCAGTGCTGTGAACAGACGGACAAAGTTTTTCACTTCATTGTTGGGTAGAATAAAATGAATCTCTTGTTGGGTTTCGAACAGGTATTTAGCGGTTGGAGTATAGGATTGGACGAAGAGCTGCACTTCTAATGATGGAACTTCCGTTTCATTCCTGTAATGGGTTTTGTAGACCGGATTCTTCACAAATATCAAGTGATAGCCTTCCCCTAAATTATGTTTTAGGAATAGAGGACTTCCGCAGCACTTGATTTGGCCGTTCGACAGAATTGCGATTCTGTCCGATAGGACCTAAATTAGACAATTAATTGAGTTTTTCAGTATTGAATGAGGATAAGGACATACATCTGCCTCATCCATATGATGAGTGGACAGTAGTATTGTTCTATTCTTCTTATATTTCAATATCAGGTCCCAAATCGCACGCCTTTGAAAAATTCAATTTAATAACAAGACCATTTCTTGATGGATTCCTACCTGGTATAGGGGTCAACACCTGCGGTGGGTTCGTCCAAAATGATCACTTTTGAATCACCGATGAAAGCGATGGCGACCGACAGCTTTCGTTTCATTCCTCCGCTCAGACTTTCCACAGTTTTGCCTCTTTTTATGGGTAGAGACAAGTCGGAGATCATTCTGTTTTCCAAATTATAATTAATTTCGGTTTAAATGGTTTAGGATTCAAATGCTATTTATTTGTAATACTTTGTGATTTCATCTTCCAATTGGTCGCCTCCTTTGACGTCTTTGAGACAGGAATAGAACCAAAGATGTTCTTCAACTGTAAGCCTATCAAAAAAGACATTTATTATCGAACTGATGGCAGATAAATAAGGACTGACTCATCAAATAAGACGTTGTGCTGCGGACAGATACCCATTGATTGTCGGATAACATCCATATCTGTCTTAATGTCCAAACCATAAATATGTGTTTCGCCAGATGTGGGCGGAAACAGACCGGTCAGGACAGACATTGTAGTTGTTTTGCCGGCACCATTACTAAACCAATTCAAAATTAGATTAACGTTTGGAAACTGAAAAACAAAACAACTGACTGTCCCAGAAATGTGGTGATCTGTCCCTCATATAAATTGACGGACAGCTTATTGACAGCAGGAGCGGTTCCCTTGTCGTAACGCTTTGACACAGATTTCAGATTAGTATAAAACAGAATATAAGATCATTTAAGACTCACTTTAACCAAATTGAGTATTGAAACCCCGAGAACCAGATTAATAGGTTCGCTCTCGAAGTAGATCAGGTCATTCAAATTGATTGATTCGGATGGTGGTCGTGATCTGCCTTTCCTTTGATCAGAATTAACTTTCTTTTTGCCCAAACTCAGCGAACAGAACAGATCGTCTTCACCGATAGGAGTGCCCAACCAATAACTTTTTGTAAATGGGAAATACCAGGGCCGTGGCAGGCCATAAGTACCAGGATGAACATTTTCTATGTACCAGACTAGAGTGCCATAGAGTAGGGCATCCAAAATCATCATGTTCATGACGTTCCATAGGGTGAATGAGTCGTCTTCAACGGGACTGGTTGCTAGGTTAGACCACTGGACACCAACGCCTACCTCTTCGTAAAATGCAAAATATTTGGCGCCCATTCCGAATGCTGTGGTCGATAAGAAAGAAGCCAGAGTTTTGGTCCAGAATGGAATCTTGTCGTGTGCTGTCTCTTCTCTAACTGCCAAATACATGCAGGGCACATATGTCAGAAAGTAGATAATGCCGGCACAGGCAGCCGCCAGTTTGGCCTTCGAATAGAGTACGGACACCAAAAAGCTGTTCCAAACATTTGGATTAAAACGTATTGTTTCCCGAATGGAATAAAAGTTTGTTTTGTGGTTCACTTACGAGAAGACGATGTTTGCGATGACAAAGATTTCGATGTAAAGGAATACCAGCACTGGATTGGAATACGTCAATACCAGACCGTATTTGAGTATAAGTGTCAGCAAAACTGCTGTCACTGACATTTGAAGAAATGCGGTGATAAACCAGGCCATCCAATGGACTAATGAGTTCAGACCCATTGTTTTCATTACTTCTTTGAGTCGTTGCTCTTTTTCATAGACAATCGACTGGACTAACATTGAAACAGAGTAGACCCAGGAAATGGCCATACATAAGGGCATGACGTGCTCGATTATGAATAAGAACCTATATTGGAACAAATATCAGATTGGTTGTGGACTAGGCTATATTTTAGATTGACTCACTGGTCTGATATATGGCACGGGTATGGGAACTGATGTAAATAAGTGCCCGGATCTGTTATTTCTTCGCCGGCATGAAGGCTAATCATTGCCCGCTCCAGAATATCCTGAAATTCAAGGGTGCTATTAGTTTTTGTGGATTGACTTCTAATTGAATGGAAACCTGGATCCAAACGAAGCCGAACTGATAGTAATAATATCCCCAATTTCTGGGCCCCGGAAACCAAAACCTATTCCTAACCATATCTGTCGAGTAAGTGAATGACGCGTTTTGTCTGATTTTGTAAGTGATGTGCGGCGGCAGTGAAGATGAGTTTGGGTTCAGCTCGAAAATCACACCTTCGGAATTGAACAGGGTCAGCAATTAGATTTGATATGCGAACTTGGTCAATTGAAGTATTTAATACTGACTTGCTATAACAGTAACGTTATCAAAGTAGGCCCGTTTCTGGAAGTAGTTAAGAAGGTCATCTTCAGAAGCAAAGCCTCTGAAGACATTGAGTGATATGTCCTTGGTGAGTGTGAGCCAACTGCAGGCGGCGTTGTATATTAGCTTCAATTGGGTCCTAAATGTGTCCAAATCGCCGCCGATAGACACCGATTTGTTTAAAAGCTCTAATCCGTGACCAAACTCTAAGAAGCGGAATATTTTTGGCAAATGAAGAATATTTTTTCGGATGTCTTTAACAGTAGAGAATTGTCGCTGAGTCTGTTCCAAATTCAGGTAATTTTCAATCTCTTGGGAGACATTGAGAAGAATGTGCGCATAATTCGTCACTTTGTCCAACAGGTCAAACGTCTGGTTAGCCTTCTGTATGATCTGATGAGAGGCAGAACCGGTCCGATTGGGTGCGAACAGAATGGTTGGATTCGAATATAACATATTTAATAGAAGTGATTGTTCTTTAATGAATTGATTGACTGGTCCTTCATCTGAGTCTTCATCTGGTTTTTTGTCAGGTTTGTCGGTTTCGGTTTCATTCTTGTTAATATCGATCTCTTTGTTGATGTCTGCTTTGATTTTATTACTGGCTTTTGGGCCACAAATGGTTTTTTGCATTTTAAGAAACACTCGGACCAAACCTTCGACATTATTCTTCTTCCGATGATTTTCGTTGTCGAAGCCTTTGGTCTGATTTTCACTTCTCATCGAACTATTGGTCACATCTGTTAGGTTAAGATTCGAGTTAAATGTCGTCTCATCTGAGGTGTCATTTGAGGTCTGGTTGGCGTCAAATGGTTTGCAGACATCGTTAGGCAATGAGACAGCGATTTGTGATAACTCTTCTAATGTCAGTTCAAATAAAGCAAACTTATTCAGGTCTACGAAGAACCGATTGATACGAGTTTTGGCCCTTCTATAGTCCCAGTCTTTGTTTAATATCTCATAGACTTTGGAATCGTTGAAATTAGTTCTTATATTTGAGGTCAGTTCTGTCAAATGAGTGTCACTTAAATTGGAACAGATTTGATGGGGAATCGAATTGAAGTCATTTATATATGAATTGTTTGGCATAAAAATTGGCGAAATATAAGGAATTGTCTTATTTTTACAGAAGAATGCTTTGACTGATTCTTTGGTGATTAATATATCGACCGCTTCTTTGGCGAAGGAATCGATGTCGACAGTCAGCTCACCCTTACTGTAGAGATCGAAGATCCAGGCAAAAGCCATGAATATTTTTGAATCCTTTAGTTGATTTTGTTTAAGAAAATCAAATAAACTGAAGGGTTGTCCGTTTGGTATTAAGGATTCGATGCCGAAAAGGATGTCGTGTATTTTCTTCATGTTTAGGCCGGTCTCGAACAGTGCCAACACTTGTGAATCGGAAAATGATAAATATTTGGCGTCTTTCAAGTATTGGCTAAACATTTGGCTGTCTTTGAACAGGTCTCTGATTTGAAAGTGGCCGGCCTTCAAGAAAATAGAGTGTATTGCAATTGGATCTTCCATTATCGACCGGTAGATTTTTGGAATAGACTCTAGCTCCTTTGGCTCAAACCCGGGACGGAGTATGAAATTCCTTTTGCGGGCGATATCATTGAGATTTGTCAGGAATTTCTCGAGTCTGACCATTGGTTTAAAAACATTTTGTTAATTGTTATCTAATTTGAATGTATTTAATGTCTGAATTACGTTGAATTGGGAAATGTATCGAAACCGTCCTCATCTCTGACCCCTCCATCACAGAATGACTGGAGAACTGCCATTAGACCAGAGCTGGGCAATGGCTTTGCAGAGAAGGCCACTGAAAATCAATAGTAATTTAATATTGGATTTTATTATATCTCAAATGGATTGGGAGAGTAATTAATGAGTTGTTAGAAATGATTGCTATTTCTATTGATTTATGGTCTTTTCCATAATGTTTAACTTAGACGACCATAAATTCTCTAAGATATTTGTACTTCCTTTTATTGATCTGAATGCATGAAACTTGCAAGTATAAATATAGAAACGATAACAATTACTGATAACAATATTAAACAAATGAGGCCTTAACTACCGGTTCTTTGTCTAATAAATCATTTGAATGGAAATTCAATAATTATATTAAAATTTTATTTGAAAAAACTATTGACTAGAAAAACTGAAAAATGATTCCGTATTGAATTTGAATGCAATAAATATTCTATAAATTCTGTCTATTGTTTGCAACAAAAATTAGAGTATATTGTGATAAATGTCATGAAATCACAAGAATATTATAAATAGATTATAAATACTTCAAATAAAGTTTTATGAGTCAAATATATCTACTGAAGTGCCGGTAAAATATGTTTACTAAGAAATTAAAACTTTTATTAATGACTGTTATTAATGATTGTTAAAGTTAATCATTTGCTTAATCAAGTCATTAAGTCGAGTATTCTTATTAAGATGAATTATTCACATTAATTAATGAATAAATTAAATCAGAAATTTTGTTTACAACTGTTTATATAATTATTAGTAGAAAATATTAATTGATTTATCAAAAGTACTTTTAAATGCATAAACAATTGGATTTTGTAAAACTTCTTGTTAACTTTTAAAATTATAGATGCTTAGATTCAATAAAATTCAAATTATGCTAGGTTAAATATAAGCACTTCATTATACCTTTACAAGTGCTCTACAGTTATCACTCTTTGGAATATTAGTTTCTATTCATTATTGATTGAAAAAAATGTTTTGATATAAAATCAATGAAAACCATTTGTAGTGTTTGAATGGAGCGGCAAATAAAAGATCCTTTTTTTTGTTCCATTCATTTAGAAATTAATTTATCAAATTATTCAATAAATATTTTGAATAAATTTTTGGTCGAATACTACTTTATTCAATTGAAAATATTTATTATTCAGAACTAAATCAATATCCAGGTTTAATTAGGCTTGTGTTGAAAGCTTGTGTTTGGTGCAGTTTTTATCAGAAATGAACTGACTTTTATGCTAATTATATTAATTTTGGATGATTTTTACATTCATTCTGTGCTGAACTCAATTTAATGAATAATTTATTGAAGATTGAAATGTCATTTTGAATGCAAACCAAGTTTTCGAGTTTTCAATGTGAGTAGGGTAAAGTTATAAACCTTGGTCAATTTTTGATTGGGAATCAGGGTCTTTTTCAATTTTTTTAGTTGATTTCAAGTTTGAATATTTGTTGTAAATAAATATATATAAAAGTTTTCAAAATCTCAAAGGAATTAAAGTCTGATTTGAAGTGACTTTTGTTTTGAAATATTATTCTTTGGGAAAACGTCTGCAAAAGTAATTAAATTTAGATTTGATTCAAAGAGGCATTTATTTTGTCACAAACTGACATTTCAGACAAATTGCTGAAAATGTTTAAACAGTTTAATGAAAGTCTTTTCGATTGGATTCAGATGTCATTTAAATGACATTTTAATTTCATTATATAAAAAGTCACCGAATATTCTGTACTTAAATTCTGAGATAATGTGATTTGTTTTAAAAAATTCATTAAATATTAGGTCATTCGAGATATGAGATAATCATTGATTAAATAATTGCTTTTTTAAGTCTTTAAACAACAAAAATATGTTATAATTAAAGGGAAAAAAATAATAGACAAGACTTACAGTCGCCGATCAGTTTGGAGGGTTGGTTCCGGCGAATGATCAGTAGTATGAAGAATAAGACCAGAGGAATGAATAACTCAAATATCAAGACATGCTTTGGAAAAGAATTAGATTGGAATCAGTACCAAATCAGATATGTATCGAGTCAAATTTAATTGAATCAGTGTTAAATTGAATACCGGTTTTCGCTTCTTCAGAGTCAAGTTCTTCCATAACAAGAGCTTCAATTGAGTGATGAATCCCATTGTCTTTCTGTCAATTGATTTGTAGTTTGCAAACAAATATCACATAATTATGACAAATAACAAATGTATAACAAAATGTTCCGTTTCTTATCAATTCAGGTATTGATTTCAGAATAGATTTCAAATTTAATTCATTGCAAACTTATGTCTGAAACAATTGGAGTCAATATTGTCAACAAAACAGACCACCGATTCGTTTCAATCATTTTTAAATTCATTTTAGTTGCAATTAATTCACAAAACAATGGTTTGTCTTCTTTACTGATGTTTATGTCCAAAGAGTTGACAGTTGTTTTCATTAGTAACAGAAGACAATCGGTGTTTGAATGCCAGTGAAAGCACTTTATTCACAAAACTCTGTTACTATTCAATAGTATTGAAATAGAGAGTCATCTGATTTGTTACGCAATCGCTGTTTAAAAGTCTCTCTTTTCTGTGCCTCTCTTGTCTGTCAGGGCGTCATCAGTGACCTCACAATAGACTGTCCACTTGAACAGACCTCCCTAGCTAAACAGCTTTACAGCCGGACACTTTAAGTGAGAAACACTTTAATTTTAAACAACAGGTTTTTGGTTTAAACAATCAGAGATTTGCCAACAAATGCTTTGCTTTTAGTTATTTCATTGTTTAACTGAAATGAAAGTTTTCCATAAATTTCCAATTAATTGAATCTTATCTCCAATTGTGTTAAAGTCTTTTTCTCTATATTTAAGACATTTTTGAATTATCTGAAAATATTGATTATAGAGACCAACACTTGACTCAAAGTTGCAATTCTTTGACTCATAGTTTTATTGCAAAACCTTCCCTGATAACTTATCTGGAGTTCATTACCGATTTATTTACCGATAATTCAATAATTTATTATTCAATAAAATTGAACGAAACGTTTTTCAAATTACGAAAAAAACACTGAAATATATTTGAAGCGATTTTTTCTTTGAATTTTGGGTTTAAATAATTGGTTGAAAAATAAATTCAAACTTTTATTAGATTTCGTGAATAAATTCTAATTGAATGAAAATAAACAAATAAATTGTCAAAAATTAGTTGAAGAAAAGCATGTTTTTGGACAAAAGCTAATCAGGGATTAAATTAAGTGAACGGACACTAAATATTGATTTAAAAATTGCTAAACTTTTTCAAAAAAGCCTTAAGTTTTATTCTAAGCCATAAATGTTTGAAAAATTAAATGATTTCTTCAATGGTTTGCGACACAAAACGAAAGAAAAATAAATTTGAATTATAAAAGAATTTCAGCGAAAATCCGATTAATCGAGTTTTAAATGTAAACAAAATTATACTTAAAATCTCAAATTTTTTGTGAAAAATAATTAATTACTAAATTTTTAATCAATCATTTAGTGCTAGTCTTAAGAGACTGTCTCCGTTTGACGTCCCAGTTGTAAACCCGGGCCATATTTACTTCGGTGGTTGTGATCTGATCTCTTAAAAAATCTAAGTCTTTGTCTATTTGTTGGAGATTTTTATTTGCGGTCTCGGAGTTCTTCTTCAACAGCTGTTCCGCTTCTTCTATGGTATACTCCAGCATTACATTTGCCTAAAATAAGCCAATTATTAGCATCTGTTGGACATTAGAGACATTCGGATCACTTACTCCTAACCAAAGGCAGACTTTATCGGTGGCCGGAATTGTCGACTTCATATAGACCTGATCTGACAGAAGGAAATGGGTTTCTGTCGCTTCTTTGGTGTCCTATTCAAAACAATTGTTCAGTTTCATCAAAATCATTATCAAAGAGGGGTGGCCACTATTAGGAAGAGGTCGGCAGTGGTTCCTCAAAGGGCCGATCATTTGGTTTAAAATATCGACAAATAATAAGCACATGAATGAGTGAAAGATAGGGCGGAATGGCATTAGTGGTTAAGTAATCAGAAATGCAGACCCGCTTTAGTTTAACTAATTTAAGGACATCGATGGAAGTCTGGATATCGGGAATTTGCTTCTTCAGACGTCTCTTCTTATGGATCAGATTCTGTTCCATAAATCGGTATTTGGTGTGCGATTCGTCCAATCGTTTCAATACATTGGTTGCGTTCGACTCGTTCTCAGACCGACTCATAAACTCATCCACATCTGACTGTTGGACACAAGACAGTGATAGTACAAGAACTTAATGTCTATTCTGAATAGGGGTTCTGATTGTAGTCAAATACTGACCACAAATTCGGCGCTCGGTATCCCTAAACTGTTGGCCTTTTCTTCGGGTGATTCCTCTGTGATGGTAGCGGTCGACTCTCCTGTACTGATCACCGCTTCCTCTGCTTTAGTTTCTGCCATTTTGTTAGACTTTGATTATCGTTTCAGTGGTTTCTTCGCCAGAAAATGTCAAATGATATTTATTTTTGTTATTTGTTTCTCACGTTTTTGTTAAAACACAAGTGAAGGATTAGTAATAGTACAGTCAAACCTTGTTTTATGAAATAAAACAAATATTTGATTTTTGCTCCAAATAAACTAGGTCAGAGCAAATTAAAATTAACATGGATTTAAAATAGTATTCATGTAATTTAAAAGCAATTGGAACCATGCTAAATCGGTTCCATGATCAAATTAAATTATTTTAATTATTGAAAACTGAATTTGACTGAATGTTATCAATTGGTTGTTAAGAGACATCTATTGATTGAGTTTTAATATTTGTAGCAATAATTTGGTCAAAAGAGGGCTCCGACTGTATTGGCAGAAATCCATTGCAATGACGTAATGATATAAAAAGTAAACAAACAAAATAATTATAGGATTTGACACTTGATTTGTCATCTTTTGACAAAACAACTGAATTTTGGTCACAATTTATCTTTTTATTTGTGGTTAAAATGCAAACAATTGACAAAACAGATGGGAGTAATACACAAACCAAATGGGGTTCAAAGAAGACCACAAATAAAGCCAACGAAACGGTTATCGAAATGAGGCCTCAATTTAATTTCGATTTAATAAATAGCAGCAAAACGTCTCCCAACAAGTCGTCCGTTAATAGCACTAAAACTAATGACAAGAAGTCTTCAAACAGTCCTAATAATGGTCCCAACAATAGCCAGAATACCAGTCAAACGAACAAACGCTCAAAAGGTCTGTCATCTAATCGTCATTTAATCAATTGATTAAATAAGGGATCAGAAAATCACAATAGTTTTCAATCTAAAAGTTGGTAGATATTATTCCTCACTTATTATGTTTTAATTTGAGCCTTGTTTAGTTGACTGATTTAAAATGATGTTATCATAATAACTTATCGGTGATATCACTATTAGTGTTTTGGATTTGATTGCAATTTTGATTATGATTTTTGTATTTATTTGTTGATCGCATGATTTGTTTTCATTTATTTTGATTTTTTTGAATTTTCAATTCGTTTTGAATCCACGGAATGTCGAAATGTTGTTGACCTTTGACCCGAAGGTCCGTTTGTGTCCCAATTTCATAACTTCAAAGCACGTCTTAACCTGAATGCCAATGCAAACCAGAAAAGCATATCCAGTCTGCGCCCGACCCACGTCTTTGCCATCGGAGGCACTGATATCAGTAGTAAAAGTCCAGGACAACAAAATGGTAGACAATCAAAAAGTAGTCACGTGTGCAAGGCCAGATCGGCAGACTGTCTGTCCGGAGCTGATAACACAATGAGAGCACACGACAAATGCTGTGATCACTCTTTAGTTCATCACTCATTTATTTCAGACATAACGGATGTCCGACAAATGGAGAACACGTTATTGACTTTACTCGAGGACTTCCATTCGGGCAAACTTCAGGCCTTCGGTAAACAATTATCTTTTTATTAATTAACTCATTATTCAGTTTTCCTTTCTTTATTGGAACCCCCTTTAAATGTGTTGAGGAAAGCCTTCTGTTTTATTAATTATGTAATTATAGGTCAGGACATAACCTTCGAGAAGATGGAGAGTGTCCGCGAACAACAGGAACGACTGGCACGACTGCACTTTGATCTAAATCTCCAACAAGAAGTCTATGGGTTTGTCATAATTTGAATGACTTTTCGTTGAAATTCTATTGTTTTGATAAATGAATTTGCTTTTAGACATCAGACAGAAGAAGGCAAACGTCTGGCAAAGGATAATATGACTAAACTTATTGAAAACGTAAGGCTTTTCTTTGAATTTTGATTTCTTTTTGTTTGATTTGAAGCTATTAAATGATTTGTCAATGATTTTTCTTCTCCTTATCTTTCAGTTGCAACAGTTAAGTAACTCAATGTATCCTTTTCTTTACATAACGCCAGAGCACAGGTAGGCTATGATGCCTTGTCTTACCTGAAAACCAGTTCATTGGCAGTGTGTGGTAATGGCATACTTAGTGCCGACACTGGAATATCCTTCTATGGCTAGAATGAATTAAATAATCCCATGTTTTACGCAAGAAATGAGTTATAGAAAACCTGTACACTACTTTCAATTGTTTGGTTCTAGCAAAACATTTAAAGGGATTTTAATTGTTTTGACTTTTCCTCAAACTATTATTCGTTTGTTTTCCTTCACTTTGTTGTTGACATTAATAGAGAACAGCTTCAGTCCCGATCTTCGGTGGCCAACACTCACTCCTAATGGTTAAGACATGGCCTGCATTTAATGGGCTTTAGACCCTGGTCAACCATCTTTGATATCTTTTGTATTTCATTTGAAACTTGAGATAATTATGAATTATTATTATTACTTTCAGTTTTAATATTTCTTATTTATATATTCCGGTAATAAATTTGATATCAAATCGATTTATTGTTTAGCGTATAATAAATGGTAATAAAAGACATTTTTGATAACAACTAAATTCTCTGTAATTCAATATTGTTGGGGATTTTATCGAATTTTAAGTTGTAATGTATTCGTTTATTTTTAGCTTGTATATTTATATATACTTAGGTTATATACTTGTATATTAAGGAATTAATTTATTCCTGGTTACAAATGAGCTTCTAATTTATGGATTGACTGGTATCAATGCAGTCCGCATTCGTTGATTAAATCATTGAGTATTTGCTGATGGACAGGACTGTTCATCGGCTTCACAGACACTGTCCGGATCAACTGCGAAAAGAAGACCCGATTCGCACAAACATAACTGGATGATAAAAATAATTAAACATTTTTAGCCATTTGTTTACATTTCCGCTCACTTGATATGAATTCTTGATATTGGAGTCGTCGATATTTCTGTGAATTTTTGGCAAATGTTTGAATTCAACCCGCTTTGAATCGAGGATAATAGTGTCGGTGCTTGTTAGAAGCATATTGTCATAAGACTGAGCCATTATGTCGCCTCCCTTTGACTCTATATGAATATCTTTTTCTCCAATTATGTTAACTCTTTGTGTTCGTGATTCGAGTCTAAGAATTTTAATGAAAAATTGCTCAATATTTCAATTAATCTTGCAGGGAAATAGGAGAATGATACCTCAAATCATGGTATAAATTGCCTCGAATTGAATTCGTTTCTAAAGAATTGACAATTTTATGTCCGCCCAGAGTTGGAAGAAGAAAGTTCTTGGTATATGTGGTTATTTCATTGGGTTCTACATTAAAGAGTATGTCATCGATATTGTCCGCATTCGAAGGATTTGTTGAACGGATCTGAAAACTATTTGACTGAACTTCAAGTTTGCCATCGCCTGAAAGGGTTGAATCAGAAATAAATAAGCATTCCTTTCGAGCCATAACTCATTAATTTATAGGAAATATTTGCTGAGAAAAGTATCTGAAAACAAACCTAAAGTGAGACTATTTTCAAAAAAGTCGTTATTTTTCAGAACAATTTTTGCTGATTCGTCGGAATCGAAACTAAGAGCTTGTTTTGTGTCCAAAGTTCTGATTAGTCGTGTATTCAGCGAACCATCGAATTTGATATCACTGCTGACATCAATGCCTTTCTTTGTCAGAACCAAAGAACCGAATCCAATACCACTCTATAGAAATTGCATAATAATAGGAAAGCATAAGACCTATGATTACCTAAAGATATGTCTTTTGCTCAGAATTGATATATTCTTATATTATATAAAAGATTAGGCTTTAATTTTACTGCTTTTATGTCCCTTTTCGGCTAATAATTTCCTTTATTGACATTTCATTTGTCTGATTAAACATTTGTCTAATTTATTGGAATGTTTCCAATGTTTCCAATATTGTGATGATTCATAGCGACAATGAATCTTCAAAAACAACAAATTAAATTTGCAGACATGTATTTCATGAACATTCAAAAGAATATTACAAATTCTCAATGAATCGTGAATTGTTTAACAATTTAATTCCTGAACACAACAAAAAAGTTGAAAACAGAGCTCAAAGAACTATAAATTAGTCTCAAAGATAGGGTTCAAAATTCTGGATCCGTTCAACGTTTTCAGCCAAACAGACAAATATTGAGTTGAATGTATAGAAAAGTAGCTCAGAATATTTTATGCCTGTTTATTCTATCTTTCTAACATTTGTATGATTATAGTGTCAAAACAAATTCTTGATAACATTATCCTGGTATGAGTGGGCTTAACATGGATTGGCGTATTGCTACAAATTTAACAAGTTTAATTTAATTCGATTAAATGTTTACATGACTGAAAATTTTTATCAATTCAGAAAAAAACAAATTAAAAATATTTTTTCTGATTCGGCCTCTGATTCAAAGACTCCGTTGAATTAAATGAATAAAAAGACAATTATCTAATGAATTAAATTGAAAACAACAACATTGAAGACAAAGACAAATACAATTTATATTCAAATTATATAGAAATATATATTAAAACCAATATTATTGTCTTTGTTTGCAAATAATTGAGTTAATGTATTTGAATCTAATTATATTGAATGGCTAGAACTTACATCGGTTAATTTGAGAATATTGATGATCCAAAAGGTGGTACTCAAATTGAATGCTGCGATTGTGGCCAAACATATTGATAGGACTAAAAACCAGCGATTTTGGCACAAGTCTATCGCATTCATTGAATTGTTCAGCTCTTTATGATTGCAAATTGAATTATTTATCGGATGACATGAGTTCTGGGCAAACGTTATGTGCTTTTTCACCGGTTTAATCAGCGATGACTGGTATGGTGGGTGGCCTGCCGGCCCCGAAACGCCATTTGTGACCACTTCTTTTATCATGTCTGAATTTAAGTTAACGTCAGAATATACTGAATATACTATCACCAGAATTGAATTGAATATAAGAAAATGAGTGAGGTAACAATTACCGTTAATTAGGTTCAATCAATCAGATGATTATCTTGGATATAAGACTTTATAATAGAAACAATTGAGTAATTAATTTGTAAAATAAATTGGTTTCGTTTTATTTATATTATGCGATCAGAGCTTCTCTCATCCACAGAATCCATGTCCTATATTTATGGCTGTAAACCTCAAATATCGATCCAAGATCCTTTCTTTACACAACCATTTCAGAGCAACCATCAGAGATGTATTGATCTGTTTTCTTTCCATAGATTGCTCCTAAAAATCGATATAATAGTTGCATTTCATTTAAAGTTCTATTTTTATTATTTTCAACTTTCAATCTAATAAGTTAGTGAAAAGGTTTCTACAAGTTTGGTCTCTCTCTCTCTCTCTCTCTCTCTCTCCCTC
>JAQIWP010000351.1:0-28070 GCA_034695525.1 Euzetes globulus
TCGATGTTATCCCTCTCTCGATTCTGTCCCTCATTTCCTAAAACCCGACGGGCGGACAAAATCGAGAGTTGACTGTATTTATCAATTAGAGCAAATAACTTTAAACTGAGAAATATGTCATTTATCATATCAGTTATCTAAATAATTAACAACAATGTAAATTTTATCTCTCACAGTATTTCTCAAAATCTTTAATTATAACTTAATTTGCTTTAAAGCAGTTTTGCATAAAAATAAGACCAAAAACAGAATTGGAGTCAAAATAACGTTTTAATCGAATAATTAATTTACAAAACAATAGGAAATGTTTTCATCAATTCGTTAATTTGGTCTTTGCGTTATAGGCGACCCACCAAAGACCCAGAGCTGACAGAGTGGCCACCAGTTCGCTCTGGATAAGAGCACTGGACAAAAACAATTTTTAAGTCAAACCATCGAAAACAATACATTGCAATCCATACCCTTTATATGGCGAGGAATGGGACACTTCCAAAGTGAACAACGGCTTCGGTGGTGTCTGACCGGCTCTTTGAGCTTTGCGAAGGGCTCCGAAACCCTCCTCGTCATAGATTGGGATCGAATGACTGCCCGACGAAGCCTTAGTCAAGTCGACAGTCCATGAAATCTGAACAATTGGCACTTAAATAATGGCCTAAACGGAGGACAGGGCTTACCTGATATAAAGAGCCTTTCGAGGCATCCGTCGAACGAATCGCTGGTAATGTCTGACCGTTCAGATCGGCATAAAGTGAGGACAGACCTGCACAACAACTTCAATGAAAAGTGGGGAAAACTTTTTAAAAGAGATGAGTACCGGACTGGCGGTCGTCACACTTAGCCGTGAAAGTGGTGATGTGCGCCACTTTCGACACAACCATACCATCGCTACTCGAATACGAGGACGACTCCACCTTACACTCGCCCAACACTGACGGCACCAGAAGGACAGCCGTCAAAAAGCTAAGACAATTGCACAGAAGAGGATTCATTGATGATTTGTCACTGAACTGATCCACGTGTCGTCCAATCACTATCAACATTCAAATACTATATCTAGAAATTACGTCAATTAAAAGTGGGGCCAAATCTGATTGAATTGAACAATAACTTTATGAAATATACACTGTGGTCAAACAAAATATGCAGGCACAATTAGAATTTTCAATTTAATTAGCTTAGTTACAAAATATATGTATTCAGACTAAATATTCCTATTATTTTTGCAAATTATAAAAGTTTAGGCTAATTAAAATTGTTGTTGTTTACTTTAAAGCAACCCTGCAAACCCTAGTTTAGTTTAATTAAATGAGAACTTATTATTTCCTTAATAACGCTAATTTCCAAATAAATAATAAAGAACATGCACATACGAATCGCTGATTTTAAAATCTCTTTTCAAATTTTCTTATTATTTATTTGGAAAATTTAATAAAAGCCTACAAATAAACTAATTTAACTACCTACTTTTTACAGACAGTGGCTTTCATTTGAGACTACACTGTTGATAATTTAATCCAAAAAATACGTTATAGTAAGAAGAGGTGATATCACGTGATTTGATTTATCGATTGATTTGTTGATTGTTTTGTTGATCCGAAACTAATTGAGTGAATGATAAATAATTTGTTGATTCAAAACAATTAATCTTTGAGTCAATCGTTTATATCGTTTGTCGGCAACGTTTTTAGACTTAATTTTAGTAAATTTTATTAATTTGAATGGTTTTTATTGTTTGAAGTGATAATGAATTCACAGAACTGTTCTTTGAACACATCTGAGGCTCAATCAACCGCTCAATACATCAATTCATTCCTGGATTTGGTGGAAAACCTTCCCAATGAGATCAGCAGACATTTGTCTCAATTGCATCAATTGAACAATAATTATCTCAAACTAATCAACAGAACAGACACTAATGTCGACCGATATAAGCAATTGATGACCACTTTGGCCAACAATCGGCCAAACAGTTCCAATAAGAACAGTGAGAATAAAGAAACCAATGATAACTTGAGGGAGACTTTGAATGAAAAGACACTCAATTTGTCCAAAAAGATTGAGACACAACTGATCCAAATTCAAGAACTTTCGGACGAAAAGCTTAGATATTCACAAATGATATTTGATTTAATCGAAACTAAGGCTAAAGAATTAGATTTCGATTACGAAGAAGTGATTCAATTCAATGGCAAAATTAGTAATAATGTCAGTGAAAGCACTGCCAATCGTATTAATGGAAGCACTCTTTCCAACAAATTCAATGCCAACAGTAGTTCCCAAAACGGATCTATTAATGGAACAGTTTCTCAAGTGAAAGAAGAGGCCATAAAGAAAGAAGTAAATGAAGATCTTAGTAATAATAATAAGATAATCGACAAGCGGTCACTTCCGCGTCGAGCCTGTGCTTTGAAAAGTGGTCAGCCTTTGGAAACAAATGAAGAGACGGTGGAGATAAATGTGGCAAAAGTACCGCAAAACAAGACAATCAAATCGAAATCGTTTAGTAAATGTCATAACTTTGGTCTTTCAATGTCCAACTTCTACCGAAATATGGCCCGAAGAAGGGCTAAAGGACTGCCGAAAGGAACCAAAATTTGTAAAATTGGGGCCAAAATAAGTGATAGCAAAAAGTCGGTCCAATCAGTGAAGCAAAACGACAGAAAGCCTAAAACAAATCGCAATTCAATAAAACGCTTAATCGCTGCCAAATCTGCTGTCAAACATACCAATGGAACCAATAGTAATGTCCAGAAGAAACTTGTCCGAAATAAGTCTTCGAATGGATACACTTCGAGCTCTTCATCTTCTTCCTCAAGTTCTTCGATGAGTGGCGACGAGACATTCAATGCGCCCAAAGGTTCCGACTCTCGTAATGTCAATCAAAAGAGAGAAAAGACCTCAAATCAGGAGAACGGAAGACGAGAGTCGAAGAGAAGTGCAAACAATTACAACAACACTAATGGCGGCACTAATAAGAAGAGCAAAACTAATTCCAATTCGTTTGAGTCAACCGAACAGTTTGTGGGCGAACCCATTGATCCGAATGAGCCGACGTACTGCCTGTGCGATCAGGTCAGCTTCGGCCAAATGATCTGCTGTGATAACGATCGGTGCACCATCGAGTGGTTCCACTTTCCTTGTGTCGGCCTCGAAGTCAAGCCAAAAGGTAAGTGGTATTGTCCACGTTGTCGGAAAGCCCCCCGACTTCAGAATGTGCCTAAAAGACAGACCAATTCAGCCAAAGATTAGTCCTTTTAATTGTATTATTAGTTCAATGAATTCCAATAATTCAATTATTTATTGGATTTTATCTTTTTTCCAATTAATTTCAATTATAATCATTAGTATATATAAAAAGCGAATTACAATTAAATTATTGAAAAATATAAAGAATTCGTCGGATTTTTTGAAGACATAAATAAATAAATAAAATGAAATATCAGTAAAATTGTTGTTAAACTATAATTTCGTTACATTTAAAACATTTGTTGTGTTTTTTCTGTTGAGTCGAATACAGTTTCGACAGTTTCTTGATTTGCGATTTACTCAATTCCTTGCCCTCCGTGTCGTGAGTAGGCATTCCTTTGTCGTCAAACGCCGAATATTTATCACTTTCCGATTTAAACATATCTAAAGGACAGACTTTGTTTTCCTGTTCCCTCTTTGCGTCTGCGATCGCCTTTTCCGCTAATTTCCTCTCTTTTTCCAAACGCTTCAATTCCTGTGCCCTTAGTTTTTCCTCTTTCTCTTTGAGAAGTGTTTCTTTATCGACGAGTTTCAATCTAGTTTTGGTCTGTCCGTCGCAGTCCTCGTAGTCTTCGAGCCTAACCCCCAGATTGGGCAGAATATCGTCGCGCAGTTGATCGCAAATGCCTAACAATTCGTTGTTTTTCAATTCCATTGCTTTCGATCTAATCTTTTCTCTCAGATCAGCAATAATTTCGAGGAAAGGCATGACAATAGTCTCCCGATTGCCTACTTCTGAGCTTTCGTTCGGGAAACCAATTGCTAGTTCTTTAGAGCCGACCCCAAAAATATCGAAGATTTTGGTGACGAAGAGACAGATATTCTCCAAAAGAGTCACATTTTGTCCGCATTCCTGAAGATAAAGATTTGAAGCAGTTATCAGTCGGCGGATCTGTTCGCACGCACTCCGAGTGTCGATGTTATCACATAAAGCAGAGTCCACCCCATCCACTATCTCATGAAATCTATGTTAAAGACTCAGATTAACTGACTATTCAATAATTAGAAGCCTGTCCTCACTTATTATTCAGTAGTGTTTCCTTTTGAGTCCACTTAACTTTTGATCGATCGTTGGTTCGAATTAAGTCTTTGACGGTTAGAAAGAATTCCTGAAATCAGTTGATAGACAATGAAATTTGGTTTGGAAACAATGGTTTGTGTCATGTCTTACATTAGCAAACTTTTCGTACTGAATGGCGTCATTCATAGTGTTTTCACTGTAGTCGAGGGTCTCCTTCCAGGAGTGCAACAGAAAAGCGAATCTCAATTGTCTCCAAGTGTTCCGTTTGAGGGCCTCTTTAATGGTAATGAAATTCTTCAGTGATTTAGACATTTTGCAGCCGCTTATAGTCAAATGTCCGGAATGGAGAAAATAGTTGATCCAGGGTTTGCCAGTGTCGTAGTAGGCCTCTGCCTGTGCCATCTCATTGTCGTGATGTGGGAACTTTAGATCATAACCGCCCGAATGGATGTCCATTTGTTGACCAATCATGGAACTGGCCATTACTGAACATTCGATGTGCCAACCGGGGCGGCCATTACCCCAAGAAGACTTCCAAAATGGTTCGCCAGGCTTTGAGTTCTTCCAGAGCGCAAAATCACTGGCATTTCTCTTGTCTGTTGTGTGCGAAAGATCGCCCTCTCCTTCCGCTAAAGCTTTACAATCGCCGACAGCTTCGGGAACTAATTTTGCGTAAAAATGTTTTCCTGAACCGTCGAAGCGATTTGTGTCGAAATATACCGAACCGTTCGACTCATAAGCGAAACCATTTTTGATGATTACTTCTATGTATTCAATAATTTCGGGAATGAATTCTGAGACCCGAGTGACCGAATCGGGCGCTAAAATGTTTAACGATTTCATGTCGTCGTTAAAGTCTTGTTCGTAATGTCGAGACAATGACTGAAAAATTGAATTTTCATTTACTTCGTGACCTTTTTGTCTGTCCAACCATTGATACAATACGTCAGACGTTTCGTTAAGAATAGTCTCCAAATGAGAAGTCGAATCACTGGAATCAATAGCCTGTTGAGCGCCGGCTATCAGTTTGGTTAACATATTTTTCTTATCGACATCTGTTTCGGCATCCATTTTGGTCTTCATCAGAGCAATGGCTTCTTTGATATCTGTTATCAATTGAACCCTATTTTTGCTTTGAAGGATGTGTTGTCTGTAGTTCTCGAAGAGATACCTCTGACGCGCCCTCTGAATAATTTTGTCGTCGATGTCCGTCACGTTCTGAACGAAGAAGAGGTCATAATTGAAGTAAAACTGAAGAACTCTTCTAATGATATCAATAGAAATGTAATTGCGGGCGTGACCCATATGGGCGCTGTCGTAGACCGTCGGCCCGCAGTTGTACCAGGTCACTCGGCGACCACTTCTCTCCACAAACTCCTCTTTGGATCGGGTCAACGAATTGTACAAAAACAGTCGATTCGGCTTCTGGTCGGACACCGGCGGCGACCACTTTGGTTGGACTCGTTTTGAACACATTCTTCAAAAGTGACAAACAATTTCTCAGAATTGATGGACCAAAAGAAAAGTTGATTTCAAATGAAAATCCAGAAGTATTTCCACGAATTGGACAATAAATGAAATGATAACAGACTTATGTAAATGTACTCAACTATTGAGTCATTGAATGAGTGAAAGCATGCGATCGACTACTCGTTGCCGTCCTTTCCATTCAATCAAATAATTGCCTCATTTTTTCATTCATAAATGAGTTAAAAGACGAGTAGAGGTCTTCGCCGAACAGAAATTTACTATTTTTGTTATGAGATTTAAAGAGCCTTTTAGTCGAAGTAAGTAAACATTAGTTTAAATAACTCGATAGACCTGAAGAAAGAGCTAATAAACAACTGATCATTGACTGAATCTGAATGATGTCTGTCCCCAAACGTATTGACACCCTGGTCATAGTGACAGACCGGGTACAGAAAATCCTGTTGGGAATGAAAAAGCGCGGATTCGGATCCGGCAAATGGAATGGATTCGGGGGTAAAGTCGAAGCCAATGAGACAATAGAAGAGGCGGCCAAACGGTCAGGACTTGCATTGACTCAAATTTCATTTATCATTCAATTGATTTGACAGTGAGTTGAAAGAAGAGTGTAATCTGGAGTCCAATCGACTCGAAAAGGTAGGAGTTATGAACTTCCGGTTCATTGGAGACCAATGTCTGCCATCTGAGACACCGGCCCCTAAATACCTAGAAATTCATGTGTTCGTCGCCCAGGACTATATCGGACAAGTCATGGAATCGGAGGGTAAGCCATACAAACCATTTGCAAACGATGTCCAAACTATTATCTTATTTACGATAGAAATGAGGCCCAAATGGTTTGCCATTTCTGAAATACCTTACCATCAAATGTGGTCCGACGACAGCATTTGGTTACCCCTTGTCCTTAAAGGATCACATTTTCGAGCCTTTTATACATTCGCCGGTCAGTCGACTATCACTGAATATATTGTTCAGGAATTGTCAGCCAAAGAAACAAATCCGAAACCAATCGAATGCTATTAAAAATGATTTTCAATAAACAATTCACTTAAGGATCTGTTTGAGAGGATCCGAACGATGCGCTTCTTGTCATTCCATTATCACAATTAAATCAATTGAAAGCCATTTAAAATCGAATCATTTATTTATTTATTTATAAGAGGGTTAGCCCTCTCCGGAGTCAATTGACCGAGGACTGCCATCAGACGGCGTTTGCATGAAATCAATCATAAACTGATTGTTTGAATTATTAAAATGATCGAGAATAGAAATAATCTGGTCCGCCGTCTCTTTCTCTTCGGCCACTTCGGTAACCAATTGATGGCAACTTGTTCGCAGTGTGCAAATGCATCCATGGATCGCCTTTGAAAGGAAATCAACTTCTGTGGAATACGAGCGGGGTATCCCGTCATAAAAACCGAATTGCTTTAAGTTGGATAACAAGAGAATTAAGTCGTCTTTAAATCTGAAATAATGGCAAAAATTGAATCAATTGATCGATTGTTCTCAAGAGGTTACCTGTTGTCCGCCGCCGAGTCATCGATGACTTTGAGGTAAGTGGTTAACGAAAATATTAGTTGAATGGTTACGAGTTCGATGTCATAGAACGTCTTCATTTTACTCTTATTATTCTTCAGTACTTTTATTAACAGATTTTTCCCAACTTTGGATCTGATCTTATGATCCATTTTTCAGTCTTTTATATACAAAATCAGTGAAGACTAGACTCACAACTGCTTAACGGGTCGTTTCAGTCATACATACGTTTGTTGTTAACAAATACAATTACTTTTAATGCATTGATTTTTAGTCCCTTTAATTGTATTCTAAAGTGATTTCTATTACCAAACCCTCTATTAATTTGAATGCTTTTTATAAATGAAATTCAATGTCAGTCAATGCAATGCACTTTAATATTGACTCAATCCTGGAATGAGTCGCGAAATCACATGACTTTCAGCGCCAAACGAATGCATTGAATGACTCAATAATATTATTGCAAACCATTTGTTTGTTTTACCTCTACTTCTTCTCACTTAATGTATGTCTGAGAATCACTGATCCAAAGGTTAAGAAGTAAACAATTGTCAGCTGTTTTTAAAAAATGTTTTTAAATAAATTCAAATGCAATCATATTTATGGAAAAATTATCTCAAGAAACAAAAGGACTCGATGTTTGTTGGCCCGAGTTGTCCACCGAAGTACCGCTTCGGTCAGTTCACTGCCGACTGGTCCCGATTTGCACCACTTTTTAGCCAATAATCAAACAAATGGCAAACCATTTGTTATGAAAAGAGATTCAGAAGTTCCTTACATCAATCCCAATGACTTGAATGGAAAGGGAGCTACAGGTAAGACATTTTCACTGTTCTAATGGGGGAGTAGTCGTAACTTCCTGTACAAGAAGTGCTTTATTGGAACTGTTGTTCAAAACAATTGACATTTGCTCAGGAAATTACAGTTTACACTAACCTCAAGTCACTGTCTTTGAGAAATAATCAAGGTTAAACTAATGAACTTGTTAGAATAAATTGAACTAAGTTAGTTCGATTCAGTTCTATCGAAAGCCTATCCTAAAAATGGAACTGTAATCTAAGACATTGAATCCAATGAAATGATCGTGGTATATTTGCAAATAATCAGTTAATTGTCTTCAGTGTTGATCCGGACATATGGCTGTCAGATGAATGTAAACGACACACAAATCGCTAAAAGTATTCTCAATAATAGTGGCTATCATTTGGTCGAAGATTTAAATGAAGTAAACGTTAAACTGTTTTAAATTGCAATTAAAACAAACGATTGATTTGTTTGAATGAAAGGCCGAAATAGTGTTTCTGATGACGTGTGCCATCAGAGAGAGCGCAGAGGCCAAAGTCTGGAACAAAGTGAAGGAATTGACAAAAATGAAAACTAAGGGACAGATCAAACAAATAGGAATATTGGGATGTATTGCAGAACGACTCAAAACTGAAATCCTCGCCAAACATAAGTCGATTGACATAATCGCCGGTCCGGACAGCTATCGAGAACTGCCTAAACTGTTGGCCATCAATAGGTTGACCGCTGGAAAGGCAGCCAATGTATTGCTATCACTGGATGAGACCTATTCAGATGTGATGCCGACTCTGACTAAGTCTGCGGTCACGGCCTTCGTGTCTATAATGAGAGGCTGTGATAACGTATGGATTATAACTCTATTGATTCCTTTCTTAGTCTGAATACCATTCCAGATGTGCTCCTATTGTATCGTTCCGTTCACGAGAGGCAGAGAGAGGTCGCGACCAATCATCTCGATTGTTGAAGAAGTCAGACAAATGTCTGAATTGGGAATCAAAGAAGTGACACTTTTGGGACAGAATGTCAACAGTTATCGCGATTCCAGTAACCCCACCTCTTCCGAAATATCATTAGTTCCCGGATTCAAAACCATTTATAAGCCCAAAAGTGGTGGACTAACGTTTGATGTGCTTCTCGAAGAAGTGGCAAAAGTTGATCCCAATATGAGAATTAGGTTCACTTCTCCGCATCCAAAAGACTTTGACCATCGAGTATTAGAAGTGATTGGAAGACACGATAATATCTGTAAATGTATTCATTTGCCGGTTCAGAGTGGAAGTAATGCAGTTCTTCAGCGAATGCGTCGGTCAGTCATTCAAATGTATACCAAAAGCAATGATTGACTAAAGTCTTGTATTCCAGGGGTTACACCAGAGAAGCCTATTTCTCACTCGTGGACCGGATTCGCCACATTATGCCTGACTGTGCCCTAAGCAGTGACTTTATTTGTGGCTTTTGTGGTGAAAGTGATGACGACCACAAACAAACCGTTGATCTGATCCAAAGAGTCAGATATAACACGGCCTTCATTTTCGCGTATAGTATGCGAAATAAAACTCATGCTTTTCATAAGTTGTCGGATGACGTCCCCCAAGAAGTAAAGCTGTCCCGACTCGACCAAATCAATCATTTGTATCGAGAGATCGCTCTGGAGTTCAACAAATCATTGATTGGAAGCCATCAACTCATTCTGATCGAAGGGGTCAGCAAAAAGGACAGCCAACATTTGTATGGACGCAATGAGGCCAACCTCAAAGTGATCGTTCCCGAGATCCCTATTCCTATTGATGGCCAGACCGAAAGCCATAAGATTATAGCTGCCGGAGATTATGTAGTCGTTCGCATTGAAGACTGTTCTGCCATCACATTAATGGCAGAACCTCTCTATCATTCGACACTCCCGAACTTCTATAGGAAGAATAAGTCAATGATGGAGCAGGAAATGAGGTCTGTCCTCAAAAATAACGTCCAAATCAAACAGATTTTGTGACAATTTATATATTTATTTAAAATCAAAGATTTTGTAAAAAACTAATGAATGAAATCAAACTCTTAACTGATTTATAAAATATAAGTATTGAGAGTAAAGATTGTCGATCAATGAGATTATGAATGAGTGCTGTCCACAAACGGCTGGTTATGAGACCAGTCCTCACACTTTTGTTTCTTTGATTTGTTTTCCGATTCGGACAATTGTCGCTTACAATCAAAGGAACTCTTGTTTGAGGTCTGCTGTCCATTAAGTTTTGCGAAACTAAAGTATGATTTCTTCAGTACGAGGGGTCGATCCCCACAACGAGTAATACATTTGTGTTGAGCCCTCAGTTTGTTTGAACTGTCAGGTAAAGAATAAGTACAGACTCCTCCGGTGCCGACAAACAGTAGCGATTCATTCTGTTTTGTTTTGTCTATTAGTAAGAGATGGACACCGATTCCCAAAACCAATAGGTTTCCCTTCTGGTGGTGGCTGTAATGATGGGCCGCTTCCTTGTCTTCCGACTTATCGACGATTAAAAAATCTGAGTCAATCAAAACGAATCCATCTCTGGATCTGATTTCAATTAACTGGTTATCATTTTTGATGAAGAGCTGTGATTGGGGACCAGTGGCCACAATATTGGTGTCGCCGCTGATGGGGTAATGGGTCCGCCATTGCTTCCATTTAGCGAATTGTATGACGGGTTCGCTTCGATACATATTAATCGACTGATTGTTTTCACTGATTTGGTTGACACTGAATTTGTCGACCGACCCCTTCACGGGCTTCAGACCATTTCCTGTAACAACCAGTTCTTTGGTAACAGTGCGGCGCTGAGCAGATACCTGAACAGACCCCAAACACAACTGTCGGCCATCGGACTCGCTTCCGACGAATAGCTGGCGATCGGAGTCAATGAAAGACTTTTGGCGCAAAAGGCGCTCCAATTCCAGTGAATTAACGGTTACCGAATCGCTGTCATCGGCGGTACTGCTGTTGGCAACGGATTCGCTGCTGGAATGTGAGGACAAGCCATTGGCTTCATTGCAACCATTGATTGGTTGGCCTAACAAACGATCATTCGGTGAAACCATTGCTTTTCAACTCTTGTGTAACACAAATAAATATCGTTTCCCTCTTCACAAGGGGTTCACTCTCTGCTAGTCTTGACTATGGCTCGAGTCTAATGTAACCACATTTCAATGTCTCATTTATCAGTTTAAACATTCATCATTCTATGCATGCATTTCCACCAAGCTAAATCTTGTGGAAAGGGATTTAAATATAATCGAAATTTATTTTCATTAGCAAGTTTCTTTAATAAAATTGAGAATTTTTATTCATATCTCTGTTTGTCAATTGAAAACATACTTGAAAAGGACTCCAAAAAAGCTTAGCCTGGAAATACAAAATTTTATTAGTATTCCAGTAAAATTGGATTATTAATAGTAAATTATGTATTTTTATTCAAAAAAAATTCATATATTCCTGGCCATTTTATTGAAAATATTAACTAAATTATAGTGTAACTTGAACTCGATTGTCAGGGATCACTAGTTTCCAATGCCTACAGTGCTGAAGGGGGCAGAAAAGTGGACGTATTTATTGTGAAGTGCTGTCAGTCGATGAGTTGCCGTTTGATGTGTTGTTGACGTCGAGGACGACATGCGCTAAACATGTGATCCAAAGCTTGATTTCTGTTTATTTAGTTTCAATTCATTACTTTTGTATTCAAATAAAAAGTATATTCCGTTAGAAATGAGTGACAAAGTGTTCACCGGTTTGTCTGATTTGGCGGAAGACGACACCGACCGCATCAACGAAATTGAATCGCTTTGTGTTAACTGTGGTCAGAATGGCAGCACTCGAATGCTTCTGACAGAGATTCCGTTCTTCAAACAGGTGGTGGTCATGTCATTCGAGTGTCCGCACTGTCACTACCAGAATAATGAACTACAACCGGCCCAACAGATCGCCGAACGCGGGGTTCGCCTATCAGTCAACTGTTCTTCACCTAAGGTATGGTCTGATCAGATCTGTATGAAAACAAGACAACTAATAGTTGTTTACTGGCAAAGGATCTGATGCGGAGTGTGGTTAAGACGGAGTGGGCAGAGATACAAATCCCTGAAATCGAGTTCGAAGTGAAGAAACAGAACGGAATGGTCACTACAGTCGAAGGAATACTCGAAAGAGCCGTCGAAGGACTTCAACAAACCATTAAAGTTGGTCTCAAAAACCATTCATTTGTCTGACGAAAACTAATTTTGACTTTTGTTGGGATCGATAGCTGAGTGGCTCTGATATAGAGCCCGAATCGCGACAAAAAATATGCAATTTTTTGGTAAAAATGAATCGATTAAAAGAAGGCAACGAAAGGTTCACTTTTGTATGTATTGACACTTTTTTGCCATTTATTTAATTCTTTTGATGGACAGCTATTAACAGACATTAGTGGCAATAGTTTTGTTGAAAGTCTTTGCGCTCCAGAAAAAGATCCGGAAATAGAAATCAATTATTTCGATCGAAGTCATGAAGAGGACAGACTTTTATGTATTTTTGACGCCAATGCAGAGAATGCGCCCGAAAATACTGATTTGAAGGATGAAGTGCTTCAGTTCCCCACCAATTGTCCCAATTGCGAAGCACCCGCTTTCACTAACATGAAAGTGACCGGTAAGTCATTCCTGTTTTTCCTATCCCAGGTTATCCCCAAATAATTCTGTTCTTCCAAAAGAAATTCCTCACTTCAAAGAAGTGGTAATAATGGCCACAAATTGCGACATTTGTGGTCATAAGACAAATGAAGTGAAATCAGGCGCCGGCATTGAAGACAAAGGGATCAAAATTTCGCTGAAAATTAAGAGCGACGACGATCTGAGAAGAGAAGTCGTGATTGTAAGCCTTTCTTACCTTTCCCTTAATTGACTAAAGACTAATAGCTGTCAACTATCGACAGTCGGATACCTGTAATGTTTCCATTCCTGAACTCGATATTCATATATCGGGCACCGGTTCCGGAAGGTATACAACAGTGGAAGGCATCGGTCATATCATTGAGGAGGGCCTCAAACGCTCCAATCCTTTCATTGATGGCGATTCCACTAAAGAAGAAGTGAAAGAAAAACTGAACAAATTGTTCAACAAGTTGTCTGATTTGATGGGTTGTACTGTTGTTTTGGACGACGTCTGCGGTAATAGTTATGTCGAAGGAGTGGATGACGTTATCAGATATGAGCGCACTTTTGAACAGAACGAAGAGTTGGGTTTAAATGACATAAAAACAGAGAATTATAGCTAAAGTGGAGACTATTTTTTGTATTTTTACTGAAATAAAATAAAATTTCTAAAAGAGTTGTAAAACACTTGTTTTCCTTAACAATTGAATGGTTTGAAGATGAAAAGGCAGAGATGAGTTTCTTCAATATATTGTGAAAGGGATTCCATTGCTTTACATTAAGTGTATATATCCTTACATAATATTGAAAAAGCCTATATAAATGATAATTATTTAATTGAAAATCTTGGTCTTAACCCTAACAAGGTTAATGAAATTAATTATTTACTGAAATATCTGAAAATTGGAAATCAAGTACTCTTTAAAGATTTTTTTTATTAAAAGTCAATGTAAACTCTGAAACAAATTGTGATTAAAAATATCAAACGTTTAATTCTATCATGTTATTTGTAAATGGCTCATTTATTGGACCTCTCATAAATAGTTAAGTTAACAAGAGAGCATATCCGCCTTTTCATCTTGAAATCATTCCATTGATTACCGTTTAAAAGCGATCATTAGATGAGACTCCAAAGCAGTGAATTGTGAAGGCATTGAAATAGAGAGCAAATAGCACTCAAAGTTATCAACTGTTTGTTAGACTACAAACCAGTGGCTCTAATATTAGTTCTCTGACAAAACTCAAGATAAATATTCAATCATATGTTGCCAATGGCCAGAATTACAAACACCATACTAGCATTATTAATTTCTACAATTACCTTGGTCTTATTTCAAATCGAAACACAAAATTCTAAAAGTTGAATTGTTAGAACTAACTTTACTTGTTTGTAGAACTTGACTTTACTGCTTCTTTTTATGCAATTTGGTTGCTCTCTGTTTTGCTCTCCGCTTTTTCTGCACTAAAACCTCAAATATGTGAACACCTCTTATATGTGAAAACCTCTTATATATGGACAGAATATCTGGTCCAGAATAATGCCAAATGAACCTCCAATTAGTGAAAACTTCTAATATGTGAACAAAATTTTTAGTCCCGAAGCTGTTCACATATGAGAGGTTTAAGTGTACTTTTATGCCGCCTGAATAGCATAGTATTACCAGTGCTGCAGACTAACCAGTGATGTAGTTTACAGGAAAACAAAACTGAGGAGTTTTAGCAAAGAGAACGCAGCATTTTCCAAAGCTTTTGCAGACTGAGAGCCTCTGATTCTCAAATTGCCATGTGCCGCAAAGTATAGATCTCAGAGTAATCGGCAATTTATAAAGACTACGAAAGCAGTGGTAAAAACTGCTCTCTTTTTTGCTATAAAAGGACTCAGTTTTGCTTCAGAATCCAACAGTAGTTGAAGTGACTCGACTCCAATCACTTGCCTTTTCTTTTCTGTCTTCTAATTTAAAGTGATTCTAAGTCTACTTAATTTGCTTAAAATGTCTTCATTTAAAAATGAAGAGAACATGTAAGTGGTAAAGTGATAAATGCTTTGAATGAAGCCATCTATAATAGGTCGGACAGTTCTCTTCAACAATCGATGGAAAGACATGATTCGAGTGTTGGCAATAAAGATGATGTCATATCTCATAAGAAACAAGAGGATAAACCTGAGGTAGATATCAACGAACGATATAATAATGTGCAGAAGAACAGTCGCACAGAATATCGGAGCCGGTATAAACACCGCAGCCGCCATCGGCACGGAAACCATACAGAACGGCATCGCTACCGCCACCGTAGCCGACATCGTCGCAGTCGTGCTTATCGTGACCACAACCAGCAAGATCAGCCACTAAAATGAGTAAATTACTCATTGGTATTAGCAAGACATTACCAAATCTATTTAAATTGTTTGAAAACAAATTCTTTTTTATGTATTTTTATATACATTCAATTTATTTGATTTGAAATAAAATTCCTTTCCTCAAATTGAACTTCATTTCGAAATGTTCTAGTTTTAAATACTTTCTAAAAGTTTTCTAACAAAAAGTTCGTTTGTAGGAATAGCCAGGTTTGCCTTTCAGTCACTATAGGAAGAGTGTAACCACAAAAAAGCCAAATATAACGGATTGTTAATATTCACATCAAAATCATTGATTGTACTCACTTACAGCTAATATAAGCTTCAATTAATTATAAAATCTTATTGAATTATTTTATTCTAGCAAAGTAACTGGTTTATTATGTTTGGAGACCTTGGTTATTACATAGTTTAGTAATTTGAAAGAGCCATAGACGGCATTCCTTTGGATGTTGTCCTCACACATGTGTTGTATTAAAGTTCAACTTTTAAATTTCGTTAAATAAACCATTCATTTAATATGAGAAACAACAAAAGGAAACACCAATCTGACCATGGTGAACAATCTGATGAAGATGGACAGTCAGAAGATGACCAAATGGATTCCGATGGAATGTCCTCTGAAGGAGATGACGCCAATGCTTCCGATTCTGATTCCGTTCATATCAATGACAATCATCTCAATGGAAACGACGAAATGCAAGACAACGGAGACATCGAAGAGGAAGAGTCACCTGAACTGTCGCCCAAAAGAAGTAAAAGTGTGGCCAAAGATAACAAAATGGAAATGAAAGGACTAACTGTTAAGGAATTGAATAACTTTAGGGAAACGGAGACTCTCTTCCACTCAAATCTGTTCCGTTTGCAAGTAATTCATTTGAAAAGATTTTGTTTGTTTTGATTGTATTTTAATTGAATTTTGTTCTCCATTTTGTCCAACAGTTGGACGAAATGCTATCCGAAGTCAAAATTAAAGACAAATATCGGAATCGAATCGACGAATGGCTCAAAAGTTTTCAAAATCTATTGCTTTCCATCAAAAACAGCAAAAGCTATGAACTGACGGATCAGTTGTGGTGTAAAGGAGTGAAAGTACCGCTAATTCAGGAGCCGTTCGCAGTCGGCGGCAAATTCTGTTTCCAAACGCCTAAAGTCTGCAAAACAATCGGTAGTTATGATTTGGGAACAGCTGTCGGACCACAGACTATGATCGATATTGCGGTCGAGATTCCCAACAGCTGTTGGCAAAGACACGACAATCTGAACCACAGGTATCTTCGGAAGAGAGCCCTATATCTGAGTCATATCTGTCAGACCATCAAATCTAATGAACTGATCGCCGAAATTAAGTTCAGTTACTGTAACGGAAATCACATGAAACCGATAGCACTGATTGAACCCAAAGGAAAACTGTCGAAACACTTGAGAGTAGCGCTGACCGCATATCCAGAACAGGACAATAAGTCGATCAATTGGAAGCGCTTCACTCCAGAACTGAATAACATTCGCAGCGAATGGCTTCAAATGAGTGAATGCGAAGACCTGCCGACCCCCACATATAACTCATGCGTTCAAAATGACATAAATCTGATTTCAAATTATGAATATTTGGTTAAAACAATCGGTAGCTCTCCTCCAGTGAGGGACGGATTAGTACTTTTGAAATTATGGCTCAAACAGAGAGGACTGAAAAATGACTTCTATTTTGTCATCTCTTTGTTTGTCTGTCATTTAATAGAAAAACAGAAAATAAACCGTAATTTCAGTTGTTATCAGATTTTTCGTACAACTCTTCTGTCAATTGGTTCGTCATTTTATGATAAAATTGTTTTTAATTGAATATTAAATTATATTTTTTTGTAACAGTTAACTCAAAATGGGATTCCGAGGGTCTGTCCCTCACGGATGATGTCTTTCAACCCTTAAGCGATTACCTGACACTTTTTCCCGTTGTTTTCCTCGATATCAGTGGTTATCATAATATCTGTTGGGACGTCACAATTGATTGTTACGAACGGTTAAGACATGAATCAAAACTGACAATCGATTGCTTGGATTCAAACCAGAGGAATAACTTTGAGCTGACATTTCTGACACCAATCAGTTTCGAGTCTAAATTTGATGCTCTTCTGAAGTGAGTCTTTGATTTCACATATTTTTTGACAAAATTCTAAAAAACCTATTTCTCAGACTATCTGTACCTTCACTTCTGGAAAGTTCTAAAGTATCGGACATTAGGAGTGACATAACAGACAATTGTGGGGACACTGTCTCTGCATTTGTCGGACATTTAGTGCCGCTCTGCAAAAGAGCTGTCGGA
The DNA here is from genome assembly GCA_034695525.1 of Euzetes globulus. Classification (NCBI taxonomy): domain Eukaryota; kingdom Metazoa; phylum Arthropoda; class Arachnida; order Sarcoptiformes; family Euzetidae; genus Euzetes; species Euzetes globulus. The sequence goes on from JAQIWP010000351.1 coordinate 17,428, forward strand.
CAAAGAATCCTATTATTTCAACATTTATCCAAATCATACGATAATATGGAGTGGCCATCGGATCAGTTGCCTCCCCATCCAAATGATAAGAAGTGGTTGACATTTGGTTTATTGATTGATAGCGAAAAGGCGTACAACAATGTAGAGAGAGGTCCGCCCGCCGACAGTCCCGACGCCAAACAGTTTAAAGACTTTTGGGGTGAAAAGTCTGAAATGAGAAGATTTCAGGACAACTCCATCTGTGAAGCCGTTTATTGGAATTCAAAGACTTTGGCCGATAAGAGGAAAATCATAAGTCTGTCCCTCGAATTCATTCTAAGCAATATTTTGGAAATACCCGTCCAATCAATATTCACGTCAACGACTTTATTGGACTCAATCGTCGAAAGACCTTATTTGAAGTTCGAAAATAAGACCACTTACGGAACGGGGGAAGAGTTGACGCTCTCTATATCACAACAGTTCGACACATTAGCAAAAAGTCTGCGATCTGTGGAGGGACTGCCCCTTTCCATCACTTCTGTTCAGACAATTGATTCAGTATTGCGCGCCACTGAAGTCAGTTCTTTACTTCTCTTATTTAGTACTTGATTTTAAATTTGATTTGCTTACAGGTGTTCCCACCGCTGCCTATGAATAGTGGAAAGTCTGACATACATTTAGGAAATTGCAATATATTTGACTCTTCTGTTGAAAAACAAAAATTTGTCAGATATTTTAAACCAATTGAAGTGATCATCCATTTGGAAGGAAGTGGCAAATGGCCCAACCATTTGGATGCCTTCCACAGAGTTAAAGCCTCTTTTTATTTGGAAATGAGCCAAAAGTTTTCCCAACAATTCGGTCTGACCTCTTACGCGACCGCCGATTATGTGGACATCAATCAGAATGGATGGATATTCCGGGTAATAATTGGCTCGTTTAAGGAGATCAGTCTAAGGCGACAGATAGTCACCAGTGAAGGACTGGTCAAACATATAGACGATGCAAAGGCTGACCGCTTGGAAACTAAAATCGAAAGTTTGCCGAAAATAAGCAGCGCTTTGAGTGCTTTGAGTCGAACCTATCTTTGTTTTGGTATCGGCTCTCGTTTAGCCAAAAGATGGATCGCATCCCAAATGCTATCCCTTTATTTGGATGATATGGCCATAGATTTGATGTTTGCATATATTTTCTTGAATCCCAGTCCTTATACCGTTCCCAAGTAAGTTCAGTTTTCTTGAGTAACTATTCATAAATTATCCGTTCCTTTCCTGTGTTTCAGTTCACCTGTTGTCGCCTTTTTGAGGTTTTTATCACTGATTTGTGACCACAATTGGAAGATAACGCCATTGATTGTAGAGTTGAATAATGAATCCAATGAACAAATAGTGACACAAATCTCAGAAAATTTTACTAAAAGAAGGCCTGAATTTCCGCCGATGTTTATCACAACAACTTTCGACAAACATTTATCTGAATGGACCCGTTTTTGGCCCGACTCTGTTATCCTTAAACGCCTACAAGTGTTGGCCAATACCGCAAAACAGACTCTTATCTCTCAATTACAAAATCCATCGGAAATCGATCCTAAGGTCAGTCTATTCAGAGCTCAATATTTGTTAAATCTTTTTTACTTTCGATTTTAGATTATATTTCGACCCGATTTAGACATTTATGATGTGGTGATCACTTTGAAAGCGGATCAGATAACAAATAAGAATCAGGCCATTGATTTTCCCCCAAATAATCACTTAATGGTTAAAGAGTTCGACGCAAAGCTTAGCCATCGAATGCCAATCATAGACTTTGATCCGATTGAACTCTATTTACAGCAATTGATTAAATGTTATTCACAATTTGGGCTCTTTTTCTACGACAAGTTCGGTGGAAAACAAATCGGTATTCTTTGGAAGCCTTCCGTATTCAGAAGCAAAACCTTCGATATCAGTGAAGTGAATGGCGTTCGTCTGAGTCTGACTGCAGACAAGAGTGGTCTTCAGAATATCGTCACAAACATCGAGGCTTTGATCGAAGACTTTTCACTTTTAGGCGAAGGAATCGTTTCTTCGGTTGACGTTAAGACTCAGAATTGGAATAGATATGAGTCGACACAAATCAAGTGACAAAAGTTAACTTATTTTTAAAACTGACAATAAATTAGAAAAAGAACTTAAATTTATTGACTCATCCATTAAGTCCTAATAATAATGATTATTGATTTGTAAAACATTTATATAAATCGATACAATTATATAACTATCGAATGGTTGGGCTCTCACTCATCGGAATTGCGGTAATTGTGATTTGATTAGTGTTTTGGCGCAATCGGTGTTGCCCTGTTGCAACTGAAGATAAACGGCTAACATGAACACCTGTCCCGTGATGTTCTGGTCAGGTATTTGGCCGGCGCTGGACACTTGACTGGACACCTGTCCTACTTGTCTCAGGGTTTCACTGGCTTTGTCGAACTCACCCCTCAAAGTGTAGGCCAGAGATAAGTTATATAAGAGGACAGCTTTGCCAGAGTTGCCGAACCAGTTGGGGGCTGTCGTCACGTCTGGCGTTTCGTTATTATTGGACGACTGATTTGTGAACAGTTCCGGATTGAAGTGTCCGATGGCTTCACTGATTTGGTCTAAATAAACGAGTGCTTCGCCCGCATACAAGTGCGCCAAAGCCTTCTGATAGCCATTTGGCGACAGTTTCAGGGCGTCGTTGGCGTGACGTATGGCCAGACTGTAGTCCATTAGCGTTAGGTTGACATAAGCCAGACATAAAAGTATAGATATCTTCAGGCGATTCAGTTCTGTATCGATTGGCGGATTGGATGGTCTAAAGCACCGGTCGTTCGGTGAATTGACGAGTGCTAGGGCATTGTTCAGACAACTCCTGGCAAAACAGAGGGCTTCGATCTCGTTGTTGACCGTATGAGGAGAGGACCCGTTGAGTATAAGTTTCCGATGCGGTCCTTCTCCGATCTGTTCGCTCACTATTTCGTGTTTCTTACGACAAAAATCAAAGTCTGACTTCAGATTATTGGCCAACCGTTTGGCCGACCGATACTTTTCGAGTTGGCTTTCAGCTAACCGTAACCACAGCTGAGGATTCTTTCGGTAAAGTGGGGCCAAAGTGGAGAGTATGTCGAAAGCACTGTTGGGATTACCAGTGAATAAGTGGAAAATCGCCAAATTGTAGAGCATTTCCGGATTGGGTTTCGATTTAAGTGTTTTCGACATCAGAAAAACGGCCGTATTTTTCTTCCCTAAACCGAAATTAATGAGCGCCTCGTTATTGACGAACAGCGGGTTCTCGGAGTCGGCACAAGTCTGGAAGACTTTCATCGCTTTTCGGTAATTATTCCTCTGGAACTCCAAATAAGATCTGAGAAGTGGTTGACCGCCGATAGACTTGAGCTCTCGTTTGGCCGCTTTGACAGAACCCATCTGTAGATAACACTTGGCTTTCAATTGCTGTAAATTGTTTGGAACCGAACTCGAGTCACACTTTTCTGTTATCAATTGCAGTAACGGAAGCGCTTTTTCCGGATCTTTTCGACGCTCCAAATACAGAACAACTAAAAGATGGGACAGTTTTATAACTAACTTGTCGTCAATGAAGCCAAACATAGACTCATTGCTGAAGAGATTGCGTCTCTGTTCGAGCAAATCGATGGCTTCGTCGAACCGTTGCTTATATTTGGCCAAAACCAGTGCTCGGTTGTAGTCAATGAGGACGTGTTGGTCTAAATCCATATCTTCGCTGGTTATGAGTCCGGCCAACAATTGGTCGATGCTTTGGTCGATTCCGAACTGAGTTATCAGTCGGTTGTGTTGAATGGCTTTATTGGTGCCCAACGTCTCCAACAGTTGAAGGACTAACTCGTTGTTCCCATTCTCGTACTCAGACTGGGCCTGAATGGCGATCTCCCGGTCCTTACAGTTCTCATCTTTGATCAGCTGCTGAGACGAGGAGAGTGTCGCCGACTGACCGCCCGATCGTTGGTTTGCATTACTTTCCGAAAGTATTGTTTCCATTGAATCCATCTGTTGTTCGTTTGACATAATTTCCGTATAAAAAGGATTTGTATATAATTTGAACTTAAATTAAAAATAGAAAACTTTTTTTATATTCACTAAAAAAAAAGATTTTATCAAAAAATTGTTTTAATTGAACCGATTTTTGACATTACTGTTTGGGTCGTTCATAGACACCGTCAATGTCATGTGTAAATGACCCCTAACCTATTGAATAATCGTTTTTAATCAAGTTAATAAAATAGAAATTATACAAGCTAACTATTTTATTCAATAAACAATACAAATAGATACTTATTTGTGAACACTATTCAATCGTGCTTGATCATATTTCGACGAAAATGCAAAAATATTAATCTAACTCAGAATCAAATTAAGTAAATGATTGACGTTATGTTTGGTAAAGAAAACAATGTCTGAAAAACGTGTTCACAAAACGTAAACACATTTTCATTAATTTAAAGATCAAATTAAAGTTAAATTCAATTAAACCGAAAGTCTGTTCGACTTGTCTTAAGTCGAAATGCGAATCGAAAAGTGTTACTTCTGTTCTTCGCCGGTATATCCGGGACATGGCATCCAATTCGTCCGGAATGACTGCAAGGTCAGTTTGAAAAATGACTCATTTTTGCCCCGAATCACATATTTGACAACTTCTTTGAATAGATTTTCCGGTTTTGTCGCTCGAAATGTCACAAACAGTTCAAACATAAATGTAATCCTCGGCGGAAGAGATGGACAAAAGCGTTCCGTAAGGCAAACGGCAAAGAACTCAAAATTGACAACACCTTCGAGTTCGAGAAACGAAGAGATATTCCCCTTAAATATGACCGCAAACTATGGAATGAGACCATCGAAGCCATGAAGAGAGTGGATATGATTCGACAGAAGAGAGAAACCCATTATTTGATGCAAAGACTGCGAAAGGGTACAGTATTTGAGAGGAACAGAGATTTCAAAGAAGTTAAAAGAGATATGTCTCTAATCAAGTCTCCGGCGGCCGGACTTAAGAGGGATAAGTCTAAAGGAAAGGTTGTCGTTGTGAGAGACGGAGAGGACGAAGACGAGTCTGAAGATGAAGAGATGGCCGCAGAGAGCAGTGAATCGGAAGCGGAAATGATTGAAAACTAAATTTATTGTATTTAAAGATTTAATTGGCTTTTAATTGAATTTTGATTTCATTTAAACATTAAATGATTTTTATTAAAGTTCACTTATTTTTATCCTTGACTTTGAATGGTCCTTGAAACTTTGAGTCCTTGTAGTCCTAACCCTTCCTCACGCCCTATATTTCAAAGGTTATTCCAACTGATTAGGAGTTGACTCGAGCTATGGGGTAATCACTAACTTAATAGTGGAATAATAATAATTAGTTGAATAAAACACAACTTTTTGGTTCAAAATTCATTGATTTTTATCATATAATTCTTGGTTCAAATGTACTGATAAGCGGACAGTCAGTTGCAAAGAAATAATGTCTAGTCATGAAGTGGAGGAATGTCCTCCAGAACTGATAAGGATTCAAATAAGAGAATTTGGAACTTATGATGGAAGCGATCGTTTTAAATATTTATGTCTCACATGTTTGCCAAAAAATTATTATTGTTTAATAAAAACATCTGCCTTAAAAACTGGTCGATACCCTGCTCATGCTATGCTAGATAAGGTGTTATCAAGCTCATTTACAAGCCAAACAATAAGTCATACGCTGCTCATTATCGAAGTCAGTGTAAATACTGTTATGATATGACTGGTTATGGAGTCGAAAGTCTTCGTTTACTTTAATGTTTGATTTTTTTAAAACCGAAATCAAGTAATGAAAGTGATTTCTAAACACTGTTTGCCTTCATTTGAAAACTGATTTCTTGTCATTCGATACGAATATTTTCGGAATTTATTTGTCGATTGATTTCACATTTCATTAATTATACCTCAAAATTGTAGTACTATTTGAAAATGAAATTAAAGCTCAGTATTGGTTAGCCTGGATGAAATTCGAGTAAATTTGACCCGATATAAATTTGGCAACTCGATTAAAGGTAAGACTTGAAACATTTGACCAAGTTAAAGTTTATTAGAGTTAGTAGAGTTGACAACTAAATATTTCATATATTTCAATGTTGTTTTAAAAATTATCGAGATTATTTTGAAGAATTAAACTTGAATATTTTCTATTACCAAATGTCTTTTTAAATTGACCTGTCATTCTCTTCAACTGCAAATTTAAACACCAAATCACCTTAAAATTGCCTGAATTATCAAATGAATATGTCTAAAATAAAGTATTGACTGATTAAAGTGTAAAGCAATCAAGGTGATTCCAAAGAATATTCATCGAAGCCTTCGACGAACTTTGATATTTAAAACCCCGTCTGAAAAAAGGACGTAATTTAATAGTGAAGTCAATGTCAACAAACAATTTGTTTATTTTGATTAATAAATGAATGCTTTAAAAAATTAAATCAAAATTTTATCTGAATTTTTGAAACAAAATTTAATATAAATACTAATTAATATATTAATATATTTTTAATTCAACATTTGCTAGAATCAAATACTTAAGAAAGTCTTCAAATAACGTAATCCCTTGAGAAGCGCCAAAAAACATTCCTCCGAAGCGATGTTTAAGTCAAATAAATGGTTCGGTTGGAACTCAAAGCCAAAAAATCCCCATTCTTTGGAACAATTAAAGTGATTATCATTTGATTCATTTAAATGATTACCAATTCTATTAAAATATCAACAGATATCTCTATAATGTGATGTCGAAGAACCAGACGGTCAGTGAACAGAATAAGACGCTATTAGTAGAGACCTTGAGGTCTGTGGCGGAAATACTGATTTGGGGCGACCAGAATGACAGCACTGTCTTCGAGTAAGTCCTTTAACAATGGTTTGAAGCTTTTCAAAAGATTATTAAACTATTATTTGCCATATTCTTCAGCTTCTTTTTGGAGAAGAATATGCTGTCCTTTTTCCTGAAGATTATGAAACAGAAGTGCGGTTCTTATGTTTGTGTCCAACTGTTGCAGACTTTAAACATTTTATTCGAAAATATCCGAAACGAAACATCTCTTTGTGAGTCCATTATCACAAATCACTTGGCTTTTGGCCAATTCTTATCTTCTATTTGATCCGCAGATTATCTTTTGTCCAATAATCACGTGAACTCTATAATTGTCCATAAATTTGATTTTTCCGACGAAGAAGTGATGGCGTATTATATTTCATTTTTAAAGACATTATCACTGAAGTTGAATCCGCACACAATTCACTTCTTCTTCAATGAACACACCAACGACTTCCCACTCTATACAGAAGCCATCAAATTCTTCAATCATAGCGAAAAGATGGTCAGAATCGCTGTCAGAACCCTTACGCTCAATGTTTTCCGAGGTATTTAACGGATCTGTAAACCGATTGTTTGAAAACTGATTGAAATTTGAATTCTTTTCAAAGTCGAGGAGAAGTCAATGTTGAAGTTCATTAGGGACTGTACGGCGGCCCCATATTTCTCGAATCTGGTCTGGTTCATCGGCAACCATGTGATAGATATCGACAATTGTCTGGTCAATAGTAAAATGGAGTAAGTCTTCAATAATCTATTCAATGATTGCCATAAGTTATGACTTCATGAGTCATAACTATTTTTTGTTTAACCAATTCTGAGCTCTATTTAATTTCTTTTATCTAATTATAACTTCTTCTTCAGTGGACACCAAGTTTTGATACGTTTGGACGACTTAGTGGCCGAACATTTGGATCATTTGCATTACTTGAATGATATTCTTCTGTTAGACGTCTCTGACTTAAACAACGTATTGAGTGATCATCTGCTCAACCGATTACTTATTCCGTTATACATATTCTCTCTGATCTACGCCACGCCGACCAACCGGTCCACCCGAAAACGGCCGCACATCAGTCAAACAGTGTCCCTGTTTCTGTTCACTCAAGTCTTTCTGATCCTTTCCAATAAGTATTTGCTTTTGAAATTAGTGGACATCCTTTTGAATAGCGATAAGACTATATTCGAGTGGCCAGAATTCGTTGCGCCCAATGAGACATTGGAGGAGTCACTCATTCAAGCCGTCAAAGCACAGAATAGTGATGAAAATGACTCCGAGGCCAATGAATACTCAATTAACAGCGTTGAAGACAATCAACAAAGAGTCGAACAGACGGCTGAGTCGTCTATTAATCCAGTGCTCCCAACCGGTGACTGTGATATAAGTCCCACCAGTGTTGACATTTCTGTAGTCGATTCGACTTCTCTGACAGATGAGGAAAAGGCCAACAGATCTGTGAGCCGTTCGATAGCCAAACAAATTCTTACAGAAAATAAGCCATTTTTAGAGGCAGTGCTCAGAGCTTTGGACTGTGACAACCAAATTGATGATCGACTGCCTCTCTTCTCACTCTGTCTATTGTACGCCATAATTAATAACTCAGGTATTTATGCAGTTTTGAATAATTTAAATCTAATCATTTTTAATGCCATTTAAGGAATAACCGAAAACAAGTTCCAAGAAGTTGTTTTGCAGGACATGTCGGCCAAAGCCATCTCTAGTCAAAACACGGAATCGGAGACTCTTCACAACGAATTGATTGATATTCTCATTGAAATTATGCGCAAATGTTGTCAATACAGTCAGTAATCAATTGCTTTTACATTTAAATTAACTTTTATTTGTTGTACTCAAAAGACAGTAGAATACGATTAATAACTCTGGAGATGTCTATTCTTGTACTCAAACGACTGGTCATACGGAACGGGTCAAGCATTTTGTCGGACCACCATTTGGCTGTCTTAGAACAGGCCAAAGAAGAGGCTATTTTAATATTGAGGAACTTCTTTAAAAGTGAAGAGGAGTTACTCTTCCTCGACATGTTTGAAGACGAACTCTTGCAGATCAATAAAAGGCAACTGAATGTCGAGTACCTGATGATGGACTCGAACCTCCTGTTGCCCCCCAATCAGTTGACGCCATTAATGATGACAGGAATCGAATTCAATCGACGGCTTCCCTGCGCTGACGTCGAAAGGACTCGATATGTGAGTCAACTGAATGTCTTAACCATAAATTGTCGGATCTAATGATTGTTTCCAACAATTTTCAGGCCATTCAAGTCTTCTTCCTTTTGAGAAATCTATCGCTTCTTTTGAGAGACGAAAAGGAAACCCAACTTCCGCTCACGAACTACGAGTCCTGTATTAAAGTGGAACAACTCTTAGACTTAAGTGGGTTTGAGATCAGTTTTGATCAAATATATTGAATTAAGTGTTTGTTTTCACAGACAACTCAGATCTGATCGCCTGCACTGTCATAAACAAAGACCAGCCAAAGCTAAGGAGGTTTATGGTGATTGACTCACAGCAGCTAATTCTGATTGAACCGGACACCAAACGGCTCGGTTGGGGTATCGCCAAGTTTGTGGCGTTCCTACAGGACGTTGAGGTCAGTGCTGACAAAGACGACTCGCGATCCCTTTACATCGCGATTAGGCAGAGCTCACAGAATAGTGTCCGTCGCGTTCAACTCAACTCTAAGTTTGTATTCGACGATCACATCAGATGTTTGGCCGCTAAGCAGAGGCTATCCAAAGGTCGGCTTCGGGCCCGACAGCGGAAAATGCATCAAATCGCTCGACTTATAGAGTTGGCCACTCCTTCGTCAGCTGAGTGTCAGTCCAGTTCTCGTACGTCATCGATTGCCAGCAGTCGAGACATTCCTCGCAGTCATTCCTCACACGACGGACTCACAAGACGTCACATCCATAAACCTTTATGTAGAGGGCCGGCCGTTCCCGGGTCTGCCGTCGCAGAACTTAATCAGAATAAGCATTTGAAGCCTTCTCTCCATAGAAGGAGGTCTGTGTCATCGACGTCACCCAATGGCCAGACGAGTAGAGACGCCTCCCCACGTCCGGTCCCCACTTTAGACGTCGAAGAAATGATTCCATTGGAAGACATGTCACCGAAAACGGGTCGCCGAAGAGAACGCCGTTCGAAGTCAGAGAATAGATCACAGAAAGCACTGGTTTCCAGCGACAAATGTGACAGAGTTTGAGATGTAATTTGGAAAACAAGAGCACAGAATAAGAATGTTTTGACACTTATTTTCGTCAAATTATTTAATTAATAGTTTTTCAAAAATAGTTTTATCGAAATATTTACGAAATTTGCGAAACGAATCGATATTTTTTAGAAAGTATTATAAGAATTGTATTGAATGTGAGTTCCATTGAAATACAAATATATGTAAATAAAGTTGTAATTCTGTTTCCAACAACTGATATAAAAGTTTGATTAAATATTATATCCGACACAATCTAAACGGTATTCGTATTGAGTTTTCACTTTTGCATTGCTCTCAAAATCAATAACTTATTAAATAAATTATTTCATTTAAATAACTTTTATTGTATTACATGTCCCGGAAATTCGAATAATTTTAAAATGAATTAGTTAGTAACTCAAAAACTAAAAGGAGGTTTATCATTAAATTTTGCAAGTATCAAGTTGAGTATATACGAAATCAATTTTTGAATTAAAATTTTTGTTAGGACTCCTTATTACCGACCAATATGAGGGTACGTCTAACCAGTCAACTCAATGCTTGTGCA
>JAQIWP010000352.1:0-28064 GCA_034695525.1 Euzetes globulus
GTCTTTTCTTTCTATTTAATGTAACTGAATGTTAGGTTGGAGAAAATTTAGTTTCAAGTATAACTAGACACTCACAACAAATAACATCAAGATTTTTAGACCCTGGGTGGCTCATTGAGGGGGTATGTTCTAGATTGTGTATGGCTATTTTGTTAGAGTGCTTTGGGTAGACCAGAAACAAGGTCTCGAGTGAATACCACTGAGTGATAAATAACGCCTTTTATCAAATTCAAGATATAATTGAACTCTTTCTGGTCTGTCATCAGAACAAGAACTACCCAGAATTGATAGCCACCGAAAAAGAAGGCGTGGATTACTATCTCATTGTACTGAGAGGTCAAAGCGGACACAATTTTCAATAGATCTCTGGCTAAGCGTCGACTACCAATCGGAAGCAGCAATATATCGAATGGTGAGATCCGGACTGTGAGGACATCGAAACCTCTATTAAACCACAATTGCCGGTATCGGTTCAAGTGCTTTTCTTTGGCAAGTGTCCAGCCAAATACTAAAGCTAGTGGTCGCCCAATATGATTAACATGGCCTCCAGAATAATATTGTCTTGGATTTGAGATTTGTGAAAATCTAATTTTCTTGGTCAAATTAATGTAATTTTCTGAAAACTTTGATTTTTTTGTAAATAAATGTAGATTAAATAATATACTTTAATTGCCATTTAAGCAGAGGTGGCCAATAGGTGGTTGTATTTCGTTTCCTTCATAAACAGAGAATACCTTCCTGACCCCCCTTCCCCACCCGCGGCTCTGAGGAACGAAGTGAGATGGCCATTTTTGGATATATTGATAGATTGGTAATGAATATAATGGCCATTAAAATTAAAAAATGTTTACAAATGGTGGCCGAAAATCCATCATTTTGTTTTTATTTTAGGTAATTTACCCTATAAACTTGTTGAATAGCCTTTACATAACGTTGATAGGCTAGTTTAGGATTAAAAGCACCAAAATAGCCTTCAAGAAAATAGCCGTTTCAGGCGCTATTTTCGTCCGACATTTTACTTTCACCAATACCCCAGCAATTTTGATAAAATACCCCGCATAATTCCTGAAAAATTTTGATTGACCACCTCTGCATTTAATCTACCTCTCTTTCATTGGTGTTCCCTCGGTGCGTCTTTTGTAGCTGGAACATTTTTTTAATAAATAAAAGTTTGTAGAATCACATCATTTGATTAAAAATGTTACAAACCTTTAGTGGCGAATGTGATAAATATCTAATATATTTTGTTTCAAATAATAGACATTTTGAAAATAAACTTGCTTTAAAATGCCCGCTTGGAATTCGAACCAGCAAATTTAAGTCAGCAATATAAAGCATCGCAAATATTGCAAATTTTAAAACATAAAGTAAAACTATTGCCAAGAATATTTAAATGATCCCACACAAAGACAGTTTGAAATTAAGTGCATAAGAATTGAATCATCTTTTAATACAACAATTTAAATTATAATTCAATTGAAATCGAATAAATGTTCTTTTCCTAATGCATAAATTACATATTCAATTGTGCAACATGCAAATTTTGTTTGTTAGCATAGTAATTTAAATAATCAACTACAGTCTATCCTCGAAATAACGAAATCAGTGGTGCAGTAATTTTTTCTGTTAAATCAAATTTCGTTAAATTAACGGTCCCTTATTTCGAGGATAGATTGTATTTAGTGTTCATCATTACGTTTATCCATAAGAAACGATTCCCTTAATGACATTCATTGATTTCATAATAAGGAGGAAAAAAAGAGAATAAATATTTTCAAGTTTAGTTTTCAGTTCAGTTCTGGAAAAATGTTTCTTTTTTTTAAAAAAATGTTTCCCGAGCCGAGAATTTTGACTGAGTTTGTTAATTTTTACTGTTAGTTAATACTATAATTGAACAATGGATCAAATTTTCGGATTAAATCAATCCTTTTATACAACAATTTAATTGATATTTTGATTTCATTCGAGCCTTTTATTCTAATTGGGAAAACTTATATTTAGTTGTGCAACATGTCCAATTTACTTTTCGTCATCAGGTTTATCCATAGTAAAGCAGTACTATGGATAACATTTCATAATAGGAGGGAAAAATATGTTTGTAAGTTTACTTTTTCAAATCAGTTCCTGGACAAGTCTTTAGTCAATAAAACTTTTTATTTCAAATGAAAAACTGTTTGAACATTGAATACATTGAATTGAATTAAAAAAATTAAGTTATTATTAGAGTTTAACTGAAATTTCGATTTAATAACAGATTATTTGAGTGAAAAACAATTAATTTATTTAAATCTAATTGAAATCTAATCGAAACAAAACGTTAAACATTAAATGAGCCTGTTTATGCAAACATTTAACAGTTAAAGAAAAGTTATTTCTTATTAAATTCATTTTTCCACTAGACAATTTTCCCAGAAAACATTTTAATGATTTTTAGTATTTGTAAAACAGATACTCAACATATTCACTAATGTTTGGCATATTTTGAACATGCCAATTTTGCATTTATTAACTTTTATTTATCAAAGCCCCACTGAAATATAATAGTATCAAAAGAGGAACAGGTAACGTTACTTTTTTATTACAGAAATCTCTTTGAATATATCAAATGCTGATAAGGAAGAAGGATTATCGCAGCCAAATAATCGACCATTCTGTTCCTTATTTTAACCTTTTAACTTGAAAAAAATATCTTGTTGCTTAATAATGATTAAGGAAAAGCTTTGAGTGAGGCTTTAAAATACTGGAAATAACATAACATATCATAACAAAGTGGCTAGTTTCCTGATCTCCGTTTTGAAACCATCCTCTCCTTTTATCCATTAAGTGTAACGGACATTGTACTTCACTGGTATATTTTGTGTTATTATAATTTTAAATAGTTAAGTTTATTTTTTCAATAGTTATTCAGTGGTTCAACACATCATTAAAATAATGGCCGTTAAAATGAAATGTTTGAGTGCATTGTCTGAAGTGATTGTATTCATTGTTAAACTCAATGTTCATATTTATGATATAATAACGCTTCCAGTTTATGCCATTCTTCAAAAGCCATGGATTCGGTACTCACTGGCCAATGCTGTCCGAGCTAAGCAAATCAAGCCTGATGATCCTTACTCACCATGGGTCAGTTTGAAAACACCACCGAAAAATTATATCGATGACTGTCTGACAGTGGATGAGGTCATCCAAAAGTCATTAGATATTAATGGAAGAGACAAACAATGTTTGGGTTACAGAGAGGTTATTGAAGAACAAATAGACTGTTCTGAAGGAAGACCTGTCACTAAATATGTCTTAAGTGACTATAAATGGATAACATACGGGCAGTTCGAGGAAAGAGTCGAAAATATAGGAAAGGGATTACTTATGAGTGGAGTGAAGTCAGGCGATAATGTCATGTTTTTTGCCGATACATCCATCGATTGGTTTATATGCTCGCAATCTATACTTAGGATCGGTTCCACTGTCGCCACTTTGTATTCCTCCCTAAATGACGAAGGTACAATCATATTTTACAGCCAAATAAAAAATTCATAGATTCTTTCCACCCTTCAACAATGAAGTTTGAAAATAGAGTGAGGCTCTTCACTTTAGGCCAATCCGAATTAACACAAATTTATTGATAATTATCCATGATAACTTATCATATTCCTTCCCAACCGCTGATAGCATTGGCCTAAAGTGAAGAACTTCACTCTAAGTTCAAACTTAAGTGATGAAGGGTGGGAAGAACCCCCTCCGGTCCAAATATGTGAAACTTTAAGAAAAAGTAATCTGGAGTTGTGCAAGGGTAAGTTGCAAACTTATAAATTTGAATATGTTTAACAATATTTTTTATAATTAATAAAAATCAATTTATATTTAAGGTATTATTCACGGCATGAATGAGACGGAAGTAACACATGTTATGACATCTCAACAGTTGTTATCAAAAGTAATTCGTCTGAAGAATAAGATTCCAAAGATGTCGACAATTATTTACTTCAATACAAATAACAAATTAAATGAAAAGGCAATCGAAAGGACGGACCAAAGTCCAGGTCTAAATTTGATAGCACTTTCGGAATTAGAGGAAATGGCAAAATTGTCTTCAGATGACCACCATTTGACTTATCGAAGACCAAAAGAAGATAATATCGCAGTTCTGTTATACACTTCTGGTATTCAAACAGTTTTTAATTGAAATTACATCTGAACTCAATTTTATTTAAAGGGACGACAGGTCTTCCAAAAGGAGTCAAAATCAGTCACAAAAATATTGTGAAATCATTGTCTGTTTATTGTCTATTTGCGGAACATCTTAGGGCGGGTCAGGACAGTCCTGTATTCATTGGTTATCTACCTCTGGCACATATTTTTGAATTCCTAATCGAAATTCTACTTTTTATTAATGGCTTTAAAATTGGTTACTCTTCGCCAAACACTCTGACAGATATGGGAACAGCCATCAGGAAGGGGGACAAGGGCGATCTTTCCTTATTGAAACCTACTTTTATGGCAGCCGTACCCCTTGTAGTCGATCGGATGCGCAAAGGGGTTTACGAGAAAATCAATGAAAACGGATTAATAGCGCGAAAACTGTTTGATTTCTGTGTCGACTATAAGTGGTTTTGGTCTCAAAAGGGTTTGTTTTCAATTGAAACAAAACTTTATTCAAAAATTTTTGAATTTATTCATAGGTTTCGATACTCCGCTTTTGAACAGAATATTTTGTTCAAAGTTTCGTAAAATAGTTGGGGAACGGCTTTCCTATATGGTTGCTGGTGGCGCTCCGATGTCATTGGGAACACAGAAATTTATTTGTTCTTGTTTCAACATAACACTATTTCAAGCTTACGCATCTACAGAAATGACTGGTGTGTGCTGTGTTACGGATCCCTTTGAAAGGGTTAGTGGAGTGGGAGCTCCTTTGGTCAGGTCTCACATCAAACTCATAGACTGGGAAGAGGGCGGTTACAGAGCAACCGATAAACCGAACCCAAGAGGAGAGATAGTCGTCGGCAGTGATTCCATTTCTGTTGGTTATTACAAATTGGAAGACACAACAAATGAGGTCTTTTATACCGATCCGGACGGCCGCCGATGGTTTCTCAGCGGAGATATCGGCGAAGTCTTTCCCAACGGAACCTTCAAAATAATTGACCGCAAAAAGGATTTAATTAAACTTCAATTTGGAGAATATGTCTCATTAGGAAAGGTATGTCTTCACAAAAAATCAATCATTAGTTTAAAAGTTTATCATTTGATCTAAAGATTGAAAGCGAACTGAAGACCAATGCATTTGTCGATAATATCTGTGTTTTTGGACATTTATATCACTCATATTTGGTGGCACTGATTATCCCAAACCAGTTGTCTGTCATAAGTCTCGCCAAACGTCTAAAAGTGGACTACAATTCCTTCACTGAATTATACGAAAATCAACGCATTGTTCACTATATCACTGATGACATCCGAAGACAGGGATTGAACGCTCGGCTCACCAAATATGAAGTTCCACAAAAAGTGTGGCTGTGCTCTGAAGAGTGGACTCCAGACAATGGTCTGTTGACGGCTGCCATGAAAATTAAGCGGAAGAATATCACAAACAAATACCAAAAACAAATCGATTCTATATATGAAAGTCAGGAATAATGTGAAAATCATTTATTAGAAATCAATTGACAAATATTTTTATTCTCCCAAAAAAGTACAAAAATATTTTGCAGGTTTATTTTATTTAATTTTGAATTCAGAAACCAATAAAATATGCCGGTTAAGAATTGAGTTGTTTCTTGTCGCATAAATACAATTAGACATGATTCAATTTTAAATCAACACCTGCACATTCTGCCATTTAAATGTTATCTGATATGAGCATTTTATAATGTGAACAAGCTCAACAATGTCTATAGTAAAGTACAATGGCAATGTAGCTTTTTATTTTTACAATCATGCAACATCTCAACTACCTTTTAACTAGGGATCACCAAGGGGCAACGTATTTGCCCCTTAAACATAAAATTTTGAGATTTGGTAATTTTGAGGATTGAGATGCCCCTTCCTTAGTTCATTTGACCCCACCCTACGCTTCTCCACCTAGGGTCTTCCAACTCGGTGATCCCTGCTTTTAACTAATATATGTAAGACATTGGAAATGTTGGGATAAGTCGGGTCATATTCTCCACTGTAGATATGAACAGAATAAAAAGTTTGAGCCTGGCAAACAAAACTTTTAAATAAAGTCAATGTTATGGCAAAACATTTCCCAACAATAATTGAAAGCATTAAAAGTCTGTGCAAGGATTCAGTTTAACCAGGATTTAATTCAAGGTTGTAGCAAGAGAACTTTCAAGCTTGTTTGAAATGTTGCTGGCTTCATTCATTCAAAAATGAAAGATCCGACAATTCTAATTAATTGTTCTTTGGAAGCAACAATAAGTTGTAATAATAAAAGTTGATTGAAATCTGATATGAGCATGGTGTTCGTGTCAAGCAAAGGGCAATTTAGTACAATTCCATTGAATGGTATCATAAAAATTGTCGTTTGTATAAATAGAAAACCATAAGTTAACAGAAACTAAATATTTATAAGAATCAGCCTGGGCATATGCAAGCTACTCATTTTAAACCCGTTCCTAGTTCTGCAATCTGACGATAAACATGCTAACAATTGAAAGATCTGTACAAGATCTGCAAGGTAAAGAAGGATTTGGCCAATTTTATTTTTGCAATATTATAAACCCTAAGATTAATGTAAAGAGAGCTTGGTAACTGAGAACTTATGCTTGTCCCAGATGCTAAATACACTGGTTTTTGGTTGACGTGTGATTACAACTAATAGAGATGAACGCGAAAAAGGTTTTCCGAACCGACGGACAACTGAATAACAGGGCTTTCAATGGGAGTCGTCTGCGATGTGAGCACTGACTAAACGACTGCTCAGATCTCTACTCCACTGAACTGTCGTTAGTTTAATATAAAAACAGTGACGAAATTCAGTGAAACCCAAACCAAAGTCAAGTCAATCGTTTAATCAACGATTTCTTTCACAAGACTTTAAGTCTTTAACTGAACTTAACATTCACTGAATTAGCTTATCCTCGATTAACTAATATCAGGTTGAATATCAAGAACAGTTTCATTTGAATATTTCCGCAATTGATTTGACGTTTACTTTAATTTACATTTGTTTGAGTCGTTTTGTGTTTAAAATTTACAGTTTTTTTCAAATGACTTAATCTTCAGATTAATAAAAAAGTTTGATTCTTGCAAAAAAATTCTGATAAAAGAGAGATAATGGCGGCCAATGAGGAGGACAATTTAGTGGAGTACGAGGCCCGTCAATACCAGGTATCAATTGGTTTTGCAATTAAGTCATTTGTCTTTCGATCCTATTTTACAATTGAGTTCAAAGTTTTGGATCAATTGTTCAGAAGTCCTGAATCAGTGGTTAAATGATTTGATAATTGCCTGACTTTCAGATCGATTTATTTAAAGCGGCCAAAGAGAAGAACATAATCGCCTGTTTGGGGACCGGCACCGGAAAGACATTCATCTCAATACTTCTGATGAGTGATCCCCAATATCTGTCACAATTGAAGGGCAATTATATCGGAGGACCGGCCAAACGGACCTTCTTTTTGGTGCCGACCCGACCGCTAGTCCAACAGCAGAGGTTGGCCATAGTTAAGGCGCCGCAGACGTCAGACCTGAAAGTCGGTGCCATTTCTGGTGATATGAATGTGGACTTCTGGGACAAATTCAAGTGGGACAGTGAACTGGACAAGAGTCAGGTGATTGTGATGACTCCACAGATTCTGTTGGATATGTTGAACCACAAGTACATCACATTCGATAAAATCAATCTTCTGGTTGTCGATGAAGTCCATTGGGCCGCTCGCAAGAAGAACAAGAAAGAGTCGGGTCATCCATATAAACAAATCATGAACAGATACAATGAATTAGATCCTGATAGCAGACCACGAGTGCTGGGCCTGTCTGCCACTCCCATCAACTGTACGATGAGAGTCGAAAACTTTACAGAAGCCGTCGAAGACATTGAGAAGACTTATTCGGCTGTCTGTATGACCGGTGATGTCGGCACTTATGGGACAAATCCTAAAGAGATTGTGTGGAGTTTTACTAATTGTGAGGCACAGCTGAGTCCGAGCGCTGGAATTGTGGTCAAGTCATTGGAAAAGTTCATAACATTCCTGAAGACCAGTTTGAAAAGCTTTAAAGATCAGCGCAAATGTCCCACAGTATTGATACGAACCAAGAAAATTCTGTCCACCATTAAGAACATTTTATCTGATCCAGACAAGAACGAGAGGACAACCACCGACAAACAGACCGGCGAGAAGTTTCCACTCTTCATGACTTGGATGGGCGTCTGGTGTACTTCAGTTGCCGTTCGTTTTTACATCAAAGAGATAAACGATTACAAACAAGTCTACCAAGAAGTGGATCCGCTCCAGTCAGAGCTCTGGACCATTTGCGTCAAATACTTGGCACAAATACAGAAGACACTCGAACAGGAGCTCAAATCCGATGCAAAGGCCGCTCTGACCACTGCGTCACCAAAGATGCTCCGTTTACTGGAAGTGTTAAGTCGATACCTGCCATATGCAGGCCAAGAGTCGACCCTCTGTGGCATTGTCTTCGTTAACCAGAGATGTGTGGCAAAAGTACTGTGCGATTGGCTCATGGAACTGAAAACAATTGAACCCCATAAATACGGTTTCCTCAATGTTGGTTGGGTTGTGGGCCACTCCGCCCGACCCGGCATTGAGGTTAAACTCGCAGCCAATTCCGATAAAAAACAGCAGGAAGTGATAAAACAGTTTCACCTAAAGGAGTTTAACTTATTGGTAGCCACTTCTGTTCTGGAGGAAGGCCTGGATGTGAGGAAATGCAATCTTGTTGTCAGATTCGATCGACTCAACACTTTTAGAGAGTATTTACAATCAAAAGGTAGGGCCAGAGCTGAAGACGCCCATTATTACATAATGACCGCCGATGACGACAGCCATAAGCTATGTTCCAAACTCAATGACTTTCGGCAAATGGAAGAAATGGTCAAAAATATTAACAATAAGCAAAACAATGGAACGCCAATCATCCGTAATGAAGAAGAAGATCCCGACTTGTTTTACAAGAGCAGGAAAAGTGGTGCCATAATCACCGCCCGTTCTGCTGTTTCACTGCTGTATAAGTATTGCCAAAAGCTTCCGTCCGATTCGTTCACTCGATTGGAACCCGTTTTCACATTAAAAGAAATACAAATTACTCCTTTTTTACGGGTATTTCAAGGAGTAGTTAAGCTACCCGTCAACTGTCCGCTCCCTATACGTTCGATTGAAGGACCGGTCAAAAGGGATAGGGATACGGCTAAGAGAGCCGTTGCGTTGAAAGCATGCAAAAAGTTGCATGAAATAGATGAATTGGACGACTATTTGGTTCCCGTCAACAGAGCGGCCATTATTCGTGACTGTGTCGTTAGATTGGGGCTCAGAGTAGAGACATTGGACAACGATGAGGCGCAAAGGAAAGAACCGACTAAGCAAAATGTGGGCACTCGTTCACGAAAAGATACTGTGGTTAAACAAATAGCACAAATATTTGCAAACGACAGTCCCAAGAATGACCACTATTTGCACAGAATTGCAATCGAGTTTCCCAAAACAGATGCCCTTCCAAACAATGGCCTGACTTTGGGTGTGATTACTAACAAACCGATTGTCAACTCGTCTTTGTTTGCCATTTATTTGAGATCTTTCGACAGAGAGTCAGTCTCTGAAGTGAAAGTCCAATTCTGTTCCCTCAATAAACTGAATGTTAGTGTCGAACAGAAAGAGTCGATTGAGAAGTTTCACTGCTATGTCATCGAAGAAGTGATGCGTTTCTCTGTCAAAGACTTTACTTTCGATCCGAAGAGTTCTGATTTCAATCTATTGATTGTTCCGCTAATAAATGGCAGAGCAATTGACTGGTCTCTTATCAATAGAATCAATATCTGCGGTCCCATTGAAATGAGAGAAGTGTCGGCCTTTGAGCGAAAAAGATATAATTTCAACGCACAGTCATTCAATGACTGTGTATTCTATCCCTGGTATAGGAAAGACCAGGAACACCGCCCCATACTAAACTTTTATTACTCTTTCAAAGTAACTGATTTGAGTTCAAGAAGTGGTTGGCATAACACAGAGTTCCACTTATTTGATGATTATTTCTCTAAGAAGCATAAGATTGACATCAAAAACAAGGATCAGCCCCTGATTGAGGGTAAAATAATCAATAGAAACGATAAAAAGTTCAAGGGCGCCCAATTGAAGTCCTACTCTACCGGCAAGAAAGATAAGGACCATGTCGAGTACTTTCCACCAGAACTTCTTACAATCCTGCCTTTCCCCGCCTCTCTCTGGCGTCAGGCACTCTGTTTGCCGGCAATTCTCTACCGTATGAATCACTTGTATTTGGCCGAAGAGTTGCGCCAAAAGATTAATTGGGAAACAAAGCCCAGAATCGGTTCTTCAAACACAACCAATAACTTGGAAATGTACTTCAAATCGAGTAAAGACGTACCAAAGTCTGAACCGAATCATTTGAAACGCCAATTCGATCCGTTAGACTCGGATGACGAGTGCGAAGGACACGATTTTATTGACGAGACTTATGTTATACGCTTACCAGCTGTGAAGAGGCAGCGCAGAGACACTGCCATCACAATTGAAAGGCCATCAGTGGCCCCAAAGACGACTACTGGCAGACAACTGGCGATCAATACAATTTGTAATGTGGGTGGAGGCGATACTTCCAGTTCTTCGTTTCTGTTGCAATTCACGAGTGCCCTGATTCACAACTTTAATCAAATGATGATAAGTTTCGTAAATGGGGACAGGGAGCAAGTTCATGCAGCCGAACTACAACAGGTACTCCAAGATATCTATTCGGTTCAGGCAACAAATTTTCCTGACCTAAGGTACGGCGAGGCCTTTCCCTTTGTATTCAAAGGACAGATCGAGGAACACATTCGTCACAAGTATGACGGAAGAGTGGACGACCCTATTCTGGGTCCATCAGCCGATGTGATACTCCAGGCATTAACAATGGTCGGAGCAAACGATGCATTCAATCTGGAACGGCTGGAAGTGATTGGCGACTCGTTCCTGAAGCTGGTCACCTCAGCATTCGTCTATTTCAGTTGCCCTGAGCTGGATGAGGGCCAACTCTCATACTTGCGACAGATACAGATCTGTAACTGCAATCTCTATTATATCGGACGCGAGAAGCAAATCGACAAACTTCTGGTCTCTCATAAGTGGTTCCCAAACAGCAATTGGTTGCTTCCATCCTATGACATATCACAGGAAAAGGATCTTCTGATTCTAGAAACGCCAATAAAGAACAGGACCAATAATAACAATGACAGTAAAAACAACAACAAACGGACCGATTCGTTCAAACACAGGATTATTAATAATAAAAGTGTCGCCGATTCTATCGAAGCCCTTATCGGCGCTCATCTGTTGGCCGGTGGCAACAAAAGTGCCCTAATTTTCATGGAATGGCTCGGCTTAAAAGTGGTGCCATTGGGAGCACCTGCCATCGACTATGAGAATAAACGTAACCTGAAAAGCCAAGAAATGTTTCGATGGCTTCCCCTTCCAAAGCCTCCGATAAGTCGATCTGATTTGAGTACATCAGATATAAATGACTTCCTTCGCAAAGACTTCGATGGCGCCAATCTGGAGAACTTCGAGAATATCATTGATTACAAGTTTCGGAACAAAGCCTATCTGATCCAGGCTCTAACGCACAGCTCCTATCACTTTAATGAGTTCACTGATTGCTATCAGAAACTGGAGTTTTTGGGCGACGCTATTATCGATTACTTGATTAGTCGACACATTTTCGCCACTCCTAACAAGCAGTTCAATCCAGGACAGTTGACTGACTTGCGCTCAGCTCTAGTCAATAATTCATTCTTTGCCGCCATTGCTGTCAAATACAAGTTCCATAAGTTCCTGAAGAATTTATCGCCGGATCTGTTCCGTGCCATACAGAGCTTTGAGCGGAGTTTCAGCGCCGGACAAACCGAATCAGTCATCAAATCGTTCAGTAAACTGACCGAAGATGAGTGCACTGACATCGAAGAAATAGAAGTTCCCAAAGCATTGGGCGATATATTTGAGTCGGTGGCCGGCGCTATATTCCTGGACAATGGCCTGTCTTTAGATGGGGTTTGGAAAGTCTATTATAAGCTTTTAAAACCAGAAATCGGTACAAATTTGTTGACATTTTAACCGAAGATTTTCATTTAATTTACGGTTTAATATCTTTCAGACTACTTCACTGAACACATCCCCCAAATGCCAGTTAAACTGATCTGGGAGGTATGTCCCGACGGCCATGTTAAGTTCGGGTATGTAATTACTAATCAGTCTATAATCTGTTTGTATGTAATTAACCATTAATTAACTATCAGTGACAGCGAGAAAGTGGGCCTAAAAACTCGGGTCGTATTGAAAGCCAACGGCAAAGAGTATGGCGGTGTCGGCAGAAATAGGAAGTTCGCAAAGATTGCCGCTTCCAAGAATGCCTTAAAGGACCTCAAACCCTTTGACAGGCAGTAATTTTGGTCAATTGTTTATTCTATTCAATGGATTTTAAAAAATTGTTTCAAAAGACGTTTTTCCTAATTTTTTAACCAAAAAATTATTTCAAAACTTATTATTCATTTTGTTTTTTTTCTGTTCTAAGACTTTGGAAAATTCAAACAATTATTCATTAGATTAGTCAAAAACTATTGTAAATCACAAAACAATGACTGCTTTGATTGACTGTCTTTAAGACAGTGCAATGTCTGCAGAAGAAGATAGCGAAGAATGTGATGACTAGTGCTGTAAAACATTGCACTCTTCCTTATCCTCTGATGACTAACTTTTGCAGACATTGTCTTAAAGACCGACAATCAAAGCAAAGAAGACAACCGACATAACAAATGACTGATCCGTTTGTTATCTGATTGTCTCTAATGACTTAAATGTGATATTTTGTACTCAAATTGCAACTCTTCTGATAGAAATTCCTTTGGAAAGGCTTTCATACACTCCTAACGAAGAAGAATGCTTTGCATTAATGAACTCAAAGACTGAGTCTGAATTTTTTCGGATCTAAATTCAAAGATCAGTTCCAGAGTTGATCTATTCATAGAACAACTTCTCGTCAATTACGAAAGCCTTGGTTAATTCCTTTATTCTAAGGTGTTCTAATTTGAGCCATGACAAACTATAAGTCAACAATAATTATGCCTTGATTTTGATTGAAGTGCAATTATGTGCAAGTATTTTGTAATATCAATTCATTTTAATTTCAAATATTCACTAGCATGCATTTGAAAATATCAAGATATTTCCATTTATCAGCAGTATTTTCAACAAAGCATTTTAATGAACTTTTGAAAAGAAAAAATGAATTTTCGAAAATGATCTGGATTATTTAAGGGTCATTTGATTTCACTTCAATTAAAATTAATATTTTGTAATTATTTGTGATATTTTAGTGCATTCGGTGAGAAATTTTCAATAAAATACTTGTATTCAATAAAAATATTTTAATCATGACTTGAATATCAAACTCTTTGTAAATCAAAAGTTTATTTTTTAATAAATGATGAAAAACGTTACACATATTCAATTAGAATGCCATAATTTGTTCCCAGGTTAATAATTGATAGGAAGCTTTAAATTCAATTTGTTTAAACATTGTAATTTTAACAACTTCCTAGAGCGAATAGGTCAGTAATATTTATTAACTAATAAATACATATGTCTTCTAATTAAATGATGTCTTAAAGCGAATAAAAAATGTCAAATATTTACAAAATCGTTGTTTTGTCGCAAACTTTTGTGAATGAAAAGCGAAAATATTGTTTCAATAGAATAGTGTGAAAATCATTAAAGCAATTAATAATTGTCTTCCTTCACAACTGAAGGCTAAACAGCGATATGTTTCAGAAAATAGAAAATATTAACACAAATATTTGAAGTGAAAGGTGAAGAAAATGTGTTCACATATTACTAGAAGAAAGAATTTTTTCAAACGAGGAAATCGTTTGAGACTTTAATGACTGAAAATCTGAAAAAACAACTAAAATGAATGGAAAAAATTTCCACAAACTGTAAGACATAAACGGATATCTACGCCAATGATTCTTACAATTGAAAGGTCAGCACAGGTAGATACTCACACTATGAAGCCGTAATGTTGCTAATTCAGGCTTAAACTTTCAAGTTCATTCACAGAAAAAAGTAAAACTAATGTGATCTTTGATTGGAAATTACTATAAAAAGTCAGTTTCAAAACAAACAGAATATCAATCCTTTCCAGTGATCTCTCATAGAAAGGCAAAAGTTAAGTCAAACCTAAGTTTTCATTTCCAATAAAGTTTTAAACTTATTTTTAGTCAAAAATGCTGTTCAAATATGTAAGCCCTAAGACTTTTGATAAGTTTTTATCAAAGTTTTCAAACTTGTCTTTTTCTGAACATTAGTTGATTCTGTCAGTCGTCATATGCTGTGCGATCTCACAAGAGTTGGAGGATAGTTATCCACTCGAAGACGAATTGGACAGTGAGGCCAGTGAAGTAGATTTGGCGGTCGCTGAAAGCGCTGGAAAGGGTGCGGCTGCGGGAGCTGCTGCCGCTGCAGGAGCTAAAGCAGCCTCTGGAGCTGCTGCGGCCGGTGCTGCTGGAGCTAAAGGTATGGAACAAAGCATTCATTTAATAATTTAAACTAATGATTGCTTTGATAGGCGCTGCGGCTGCTGGTGCTAAGGGCGCGAAGGCTGCAGGTGGAGCTGCCGCAGGAGCCGCCGCCGCTGCCGGTGGCAAAAAGGCCGGTAAAGCGGGCGCTTTCGGTGCGGCGGGTAAAAAGTTCGCCAAAGCGGGCAAAAAAGGAAAGTTCGGTAAAGCATTCGCTGCTGGATTCAACAAAAAGGGCGGTGCCATCAAGACCTTTGGAATGAGCCAAGGCTTCAAATTCGGAAAGGCTGGTGGTGGATTCGCTACTGGTGGTGCCGCTGGTGCTGCTGGCAAGAAGGGAGGATGGGCTGGAGCTGCTGGTGCCGCCGGTGGCAAAAAAGCAGGCAAAGCTGGTAAAAAGGGATTCGCCGCAGCTGCCGGAGCTAAGGCTGGAGCTAAAGCTGGTGCCGCAGCCAAAGCAGCCGCTGCCAAGGCCGCAGCCGCCGGAGCCAAAGCAGCAGCCGGAAAGAAAGCCGGAACTGGTGGCGGACTCTTCGGCTAATCATATTATTTGTTTGACGCAAACAATGCTCCAAACGTTACTATATTTCAAAGTTTATTTTTTTATACAAAACGAATCAAATTTTAATATAACTAAACATTTATTTTTATTTGGCTTTTAATTTGAGTTAAATATTTGTAAAAACTATTTCAAAATTTCATATTTAAAAGCAAATAAATATTTTAAACCAGAAAAGCATTTCTAATCAATTTTATGACTATTTAGTTTCAAATCCATTAAAATCAATATCTTGTTATTAAATAACTTAATAGACTCTAGCAAATTCTTAAAATAGTTATTCTAGAATTCATTGTATGCCTTGAGGTAGGGCCGGATCAGCTCCGGGTCAGTAGTTAGGACAAAGTCGTAATAACTTCCAAATATGGCATTTTCATCAGTTTAATTGAAAAGTTGAAGGAAATTCTTGTGACAAATAGATTAAACTTTTTAAATAAAATCCAGAAAGTGTCCTGAATAGTAGTTTTTTAGTATTAATTTATTCTGATTAGAATTCTTAGCATCATTTCCCATAAGCTTTGGCAAATAAATAATTGTCTGGTGCTACTTTCAAGATCATTACAAAAAGGATTCAGACGTTCTCGAAAAGGGAAAGGCCGTTGACTTGAGTGACTTATTGGCTGATCCTTTAGTGAGATTTCAATGCAAATACTGCAGACTTCTGATATTAATAGCCCCGGTTTTGGTGCCGATGTTTGTCCCATATTTGTTATGGTCTGAGACTCTTGTTATACACTTATTTGGTAAACAAACTTGATGGATTAGTTAAACCCCCATTAATTGTTGGGAAAGCTGTGTCGGGGATAGAATTTTGTTACATATTAACAAATTGTAAAATCCTTACATTTTTTAAACACAATGATTTCGGGAAACAATTATAGAAATATCAACTTATATTTTCACAAATTAGTTGATGCCTTAAATTTTAGCTTAAAATTCAGGGTAAATTTAGGCCATATTTCTTACTAGTCATATATTTATAAAATATTTTGTAAAATTACCTTGTTTTTACAATTTTAGTGTTTAGATGCATTTTAAGTCCAATATTTTGAACTCCACCAAAAATAATTAGCTTATAAAATGTATTATTTTGATTTAATGTTATGAAATCACATTGTCTATTTTCACATTCTATAATTTCACATAGACCAAAGTCTGGTCCCAACTGTGTGAAATTAGAGGAATGTTTCTGTAATTCATGGCTGTCTTAATGTTCTCACAAATGACCTCAAGACAGGACTCATATGACTGAGTGCTGATGAAGACAACGGGAAAGTTGTCGAAACAAATCTGTCCACAAATATTAATAAATAGTAATAAAATTCTGTAAAATCAGTTTTGATTTCAAAGTTGTGAACAAAATTGTGAGTAAATCTCAACATTCTTAAAACTCATTTAAATTGGACATGAAAAGTTTGAATGCATATATTTGTTGTTTTATTTGTGGAATGCAATAATGGTCTTTCTAATGAAAATTCCGGCAACTCTCCTAGTTAGATTTCTAATCAATTCTTCAGAACTGAGACCTGCAAAATTGTATTAAAATAACATGTTAAACTTTTAAAGTTGATTAAGGTTAAGAGGAAATGTATATTTTAATAATTATTTTCCAACTAGTTTAGTCATAATGAGACAAATTTGCATGTTGAATATTAAAAACTTTCCTTCCTAAACTTGAATCAATATTCATCTAAAAAATATTCGTTTTATTATTCATAAAATTAGCTTTAATTTCAATTTTATTTCATAATTCAATATTTAAAAGCAATTAAATATTTAAAAACAGAAAAGTATTTCTAATCAATTTTATTACTAATTTAGTTTTCATTAAAATCCATTAAAATCAATATCTTGTTAATAAATAACTTAAAAGATTCTGGTAAACTCTAAAAAGTACTTGATCAATAGTCATTCCAGAATTTATGAAATGCCTTGACGTAGGGCCGGACCAGTTCTGAATCAGTAGTTAGGACACAGTCGTTATAACTGCCAAATATGGAATTCTCTGTCCAATTGAGCGAACCATTGATTAGCAAATAGTTGTCAATTATAGCGAACTTGTGGTGCATATAGAAGTCCTTTAAATGGCTAAAAGACTCGTCCACTGTCTTTGTCTTAACACCAAACCTTGATAACGCCTCCAGACGTGCCGATATCTTCCTCGATTCATTCAATTCTTCATAGAGAAGGGCATGACCTTTGTTCTGACCGTTAATTATTATCCGGACTTCAACGCCATATTCACTCAACTCTTGAATCAATTGAATGATTGGCTCGAATCCGATGAAATACATACAAATGTCAAGAGATGTTTGGCACGACTTCAGTGTTGATAAGAGTTGGCTCAGGGCAGACATCGGCTTACTTGAGATCAGTTCATCGCAATGCCGTCCAATATATTCATTAAATTTGAATTCTTTGTCCGGAAAAAACAATACCAACTCTTTGTCCACAAATTGTCTTTTATTTGACTTTGACTTTTGGCTCAAATAAAGCCTCAATTTATAGCTAATTATTAAAATTAATAAATAAGAACTAATTCTCAAACAATTAGTCATTAAAGGCATTTTGTTTATCATTTATTACAATAATTTGAATAAAAGGGTGATTTACTAATAATAATAGTTCATTAGCATTTGAACAAGGTCATTATACAAAAAGTACAAAAGTATTTATCAATTTCTTATTCAAAAATGAATGTTTTTGATTGTTTTTCTGCTAATTAGCACGAACTTTAAAATGTTGACTAGAACAATAATGGAATTTGTTTAAAATTGAGTTAAGGTCATTATTTCAATACGGAACAGTTGTTAGTCTAATATAATTTGTAGCGGAAATGATTTTTTTCCATTAAAAATATACCTGAAAACAGCGGATATTGGCTTTGATTGCTTTAAAGGTCGACATAATATTATAAGACATTTGCATTGAACTTCTTGGAAAAAAGTCTGAATTATAATTTAAATCATGTCTTGATAGAAATGATTGGTTAAAACTTTTTTTAATGTAAAACTGAAAGTGTTTTCGTCAAAAACATTTTCATCAGTTTAATTTAAAAAGTTGAAGGAAATTACTGAGAAAAATAGATAACTTTTTATATAAAATTCAAACGTGTGCTGAATATTTACTAGTTTATTTATAATCAATTTATTCTAATAAGAATTTTTAGCATCAAGTACCCTCTAATAAATTCTTGCCTGGTGCCACTTTCAAGATCGTCACATCAACAATGGTCGGCAGATCTGCAGAAAGTGAATACCAGAGTGAAGTCGAGGAGATTTCAACCGCAAATAAAACGAATGCTAAGAATGACTATAAACTAACAATTGTTTGGAAAAATGTAGTGCTTATGAGTGCACTACATGTCGGCGCCCTTATCGGCGCCTATTTAATGGTCACTGATGCCAAATATCAGACTGTGATCGCCTGGTTTCTATTTTACGTTTGCTCAGGTCAAAACAATACTAACCAATCTATTTTAGATTTTATGTCAATATATGTACTGGATAATTATTTTGACTTATCACAGGCCTGGGAATAACTGCTGGTGCTCACCGATTATGGTCGCACAGGTCCTACAGGGCCAATTTCGCACTGAGGACAATCCTCTGTTTCTTCAATACAATGGCCGTTCAAAATGATATTTACGACTGGAGTCGTGACCATAGAGTTCATCACAAGTTTTCAGAAACAGACGCCGATCCCCACAACGCCAACCGGGGCTTCTTTTTCTCCCATGTCGGTTGGCTTTTATGCAAAAAGCATCCGGATGTTCTCGAAAAGGGAAAGACTGTTGACTTGAGTGACTTATTAGCCGACCCTTTAGTACGATTTCAACGCAAATACTACAGACTTCTGATATTAATAGCCGCCGTTTTGGTGCCGATGTTTGTCCCATATTTGTTATGGTCTGAGACTCTCTTCAATTCATTTTATATTTGCGTACTCTTCAGATATTGTTATACACTTAATTGGTAAACAATCTTGATAGATTAATTGAAAATCCATTAATATGCTTCAATTTTGCAGCACTTGGCTGATCAATTCTGCCGCCCATATTTATGGCAATCAACCATATGATATGTCAATTAACCCTAGGTGATTATTATGAAAATTTAGATTAATCTAGATTAAAAGTTTGTCAATTTAGAGAAAATGATTTTGCCAATTATGGAACTATGGGTGAGGGTTACCACAACTATCACCACACTTTTCCCTGGTAATTAAATGTTTTTAGTGATATCAAAAAAATTTAATTGGTTATATTAAATGATCAGGGATTATTCAGCGTCAGAACTTGACTGGACATATAACTGGAATTTCTCGACACTTTTCATAGACGTTTTCGCCAAAATCGGTTGGGCTTACGATCGTAAGAAAGTGACTCAGGATATGGTCAGCGCTCGCGTTAAGCGAACTGGTAATAGACAAATGCTCCAGAATAGAAACCAGTTCAGATTTGCCAAATTATGGATCAGCAGATTAATTGGATTTGTTTTAGGAATGACTCACTTATGGATACCTTTCCTAATTAGATTTATAATCAATTCTTTAGAACTGAGACCCGTAAAAATGTATTAAAATAGCATGCTAAACTTTTAAGGTCGATTATAGTTTGCTTTGATTGAAAGGACTGGAGGAAATGACGAGTTTAATAATGATTTTCCATCTAATTTTAGCAATAATAAAACAAATTAGCATGTTAAATGTAAAAAAACTTCCTCCCTAATCTTGAATTAACATTCAGCTAATTAGCTTTAATTTCAATGCTATTGAAATCATAATTAACAAGCAATTTTTATGAATAGATTTACCAGTTTCCAATAAAAATGATTTGAGGTCATACAATAAAAATAAGTTTCGCCCAAAAAAACTAATCGAAAACTTCAACAACTAATCAAAAAAATAAAATTAATTCAAAAGTTTCCAACAAAAAGACGAATCAATTTACTGAAACAAAAAGCTAACAGAATGTGGATCAGAATAAGAAACGCTATTTTTTATGCCAGAAACAGACCCAGAACCTGAGTGACATAACAATGAGATGAATCCAAACCGAGATAATGATGATTAACAACAAGAATATCACGAAACCAAAAAATACATTTTTTATGAATTTAATATTCTATTTAATGGTTTCTGTTTGAAGAAAATTACTATTGGATTAAATATTACAACTTTTCAGAATAAATAACAATAACAGAAGGAATTCCTAATAATTTTCCTTATATTAGTCTTTAGATTATATACTTAGACACGAAAATAAATGTTTTATCAGAAGGGTTATAGCGTTTGTAACAAATAAAGGCAATAAAATATTTAAATCTTCAAAAATAGAAAACACGTTATATTTATAACTGATAATTGTGATTATATATTCAAGGAGAGACCTGGTTATTTAGTAACGCTTTTCATTCAGGAGATGAGTTTTCACATCGGAATCGGGTCTAAAATAATATAAAAATTTTATTCAATATCTTACTAGAAATCTATTGAAAAGCTATAATCAAATGTTAAGATTTGGCAGAAACTCATCACTTCTTCCTATTGTTAGTCTTAAGACTAAAGATATCTTGACTTTTATTGTTTGCCATCTGAATAAAGTTATGCCTTTTTGTGTCGGCCCTCTTGATTTATAAAACAGTTGGGATTTTTAAATATATTTGCACTTCATATTTGAATCATAAGAGTTGTTTTACTGCCTTTTATTTGCATACAAAAAAAATGTCTTAACACAAATATATAAATATATTAACAGTATTTTTTATAACATTTATTACAAGTATAATTTATTAGACTCTTATTATTTCTGTTCAATGATTGACAAATAGATATTCCTATTGATTACTCGTGCCTTCGACCTCATATGAGGATAATCCCATTAGAGTTTGGTCTAAATTCGCCAAATTTCACGATATTTTCCAATCAACAAGACAATTTGAAGCATTGGCCACTCTAATTTTATAGTATAGAGAAAGGCTTGTGAATTAGATCAAAAGTAGATCAGGATCAAAAGTAAAGGAGTAAAAATACAGTGCATAGTCTATGCACAAAGACAACACTTGTTTAGATAGAATTCAATGATTGCTAATAATAATAGCAATAAAAAAGTGGTAATCATTTTCGTGAAAAACTTCAGTAAACTATTGAAAAATTAGTTCAAAAAGTTTCTGAAAAACAAAGGCTAAGAGAACTGAATGGAAAACATAACCGAAATTATGACCGAATGTGTTATATCTGGTAATAACTGATTGCGATAATGGCTTCACTTCTTTCACTTCAATAATCGATTAAAATTTATTACTATTTCTTTTGCAAATACTCAGACAGAAATGGAGTCAACAACTATTTCAATTGAATTACTTATTTCCAAGAGATAAAAGCAGAGGTGGCCAATAGTTGGAAGATTTTTCGGTTCCCCTCCCAGTAAACCCTAAAAATATTCCCTTCCCATATCCGTTTTGGCAAAAATTATGCTAAAAATTCAATTAGTTTTTACTCTGTCTCATTTTGCCAAAATTGTCATGAAAATCTGATAAATTTCGACTCCCTGCTCAAAAATAGCCCTTAGACTTACCTTTGAAACCCCAGCAAAATGCTTTTGATTATCTCTGGTTAAAAGTCAGATCTAATACGAAAAGAAAATCAAATTCAAAACAAAAAGAAGAAAAAACAACAAATAATATTCAGTTATAACTTTGAAGTGAGTTTAAGCCGTCACTTAGCGGACAGTAAAACTGTACCTCCAGGTTATCTAATAATTTTTCTTTTCTTTTGAAGAGCAATAAAATATATTTTGTTATTTAGGTAACAATACTCTAACAGATGTGTGAGCTCTACTTGTATGCCGGAGCCAATAGAAAACAAGTCAATAAAATGCTCTTATGGTTCACATCCAGTTATCAGAATTTTTCAGCCAAAATCTTTCCACTAAAGAAAAGTAGTTTTTTTAAGATTATCATTCATTTGGAACTTGTCTTTTGATACTTAAAGAACAAATTTTCTAAAGAGACAATTTTTTTAAACTCAACCTTAGAAATTAAGAGTTGATATTATTATTCTGTGCAATTAATTAATAACTGGATGATAATTCTTGTTATCATTAATTATCATCAGTTATTTCGTTTTTTTAATATTTGTGTTTTAGTATTTCACTGATTTTAGTATAAATTGGAAGAATTTGTTACCTGTTTTTTAGTGATTTAATGTTTGGATATAAAAGTTGGCAAGAATTTGATGAATGGCTCCATTCATGTTAGAATCACAAGTCAATTGTGTTAACCAAAAGCCTATTGAAGTCAATGTAAAACATGAGAATAGAGTGGAGATGATTATTGTCTGGAAAAATGTTGTCCTCATCGGTGCCATACATTTGGGGGCTTTATATGGAGCCTATTTGATGATTGTTTCGGCTACATATCAGACCGTCTTTGCCTGGTATTTATTCTGCTTATTTTCAGGTAAATTCTCTATAAATCTATGTCATCATTATCAATTTAGATTCGAGTGTTCTAGGTTAGCCTTATTAATTAGAATATTTGACAGGATTGTATAAATTTGCACTAGTTAGACTATTTAATTTAAGCGATTAATTTAATTAGCAATTATTTTTTAAAATTAGCATAATGAGTCGGAAATGATCATTTAATATTCATTAATTATTTATACAGTTCAAGTCTACTATAATCAAGGTCTAAAATAGTCAAATTGCCTATTTTTGCAACTAATGACCAATGAATATTAAACGAGATTCTTTTTTCATAAAACTCATCATAATCAAAAATACATTTTTATCAATAAATAACTATTGCTATTCAATATTCAATAATTGAGTTAAATTTAGTCAACTGTAAAAAACAGGGATAGCCATCAAGAGCTCTTGCAGGAATACCCCTTCTGAGGTCGTGATTTGGCCAAAATAACTACCCCCTCCTCGAGGTTTGAAAAAAATTCAATGGAAACCACAGAGAAACGGACACCTCCTCAAATATTTCCCATGAGTTCTTCTATTTTGTTTTCTATTGGTAATTTTAACAATTAAACTGAATTAAGCTCAATTTTACTGCTTTTAGATAGGAATTAGGCACCTGCCGCCATTTTTGGTAAATACCCTACCCTTATACCACCCCCTTAGGTCTAGGACCTTTGCGATCCCTTCTGTAAAACTTCTGATTCATAAGTGATGAACATTTCCTGAAACATTTTTTTTTTGATGTCATGCTATCAAAGTATTAATACTTCAAAAGAGTTGCAAATTCTGTATCTCATAAACATTTGACTTAAAAAAAATTTCTGTCAAAAATTCAATTAAAGATAGAAATCTTTTAAAGATGAATAAGTCAAGTAATAAAATTATAAATAATAACATTTTTCAGACTTTAAAAATTAGCAAAATTTGATGATTATCTCAAGTCTTAAATAATTTGTATTTATTTTGACCCATAATATCCTTTAATAACCCTATTTTTCATTTTTTAAAATTTGAGTCCATTTATACCAACCATCTATTATTATTAAACATTTTGCCGGATGAGAGGAGTTGATTATAATGAACCTGGACTGTAATTAATAAATGTATTTCATAATGTAAAAGATTTATAAAAAGCACATTTAATTTGATTGTTCAAAGAACACCAGTTTGTGACCATTGAGTAAACCATTAAAGTTATTATGTTTACTTGAATGGAAACTTGGTAATATTGTTTAAAAGTTGATTAAATGGAAATTGTATTCATTAAATTGGAGAACAAGTTAAGTTAAAACAATCAGATTATCTGACAACTGTCCTCAAAGTTCAATTTACCCTGTGTGATTAATTACAGGAATGGGAATAACAGCCGGCGCTCATCGATTATGGGCTCACCGGTCATACAGAGCCAAGTTTCCATTGAGAGCACTGCTCTGCTTCATGAACACAATGGCCGTTCAGAACGACTTATATGACTGGTGTCGGGATCATAGAGTTCACCATAAGTTCTCTGAAACAGACGCCGACCCCCACAATGCCAACCGGGGCTTCTTTTTCTCTCACATGGGCTGGCTACTATGCAAGAAGCATCCGGACGTCCTCGACAAAGGAAAGACTGTTGACTTAACCGACTTATTGGCCGACCCTTTAGTCAGATTTCAGCGCAAATATTACCGAATATTAGTATTGATTATCGCTATTATTATTCCGACTTTAATACCATATTATTGTTGGTCTGAATCGGTTTACAATTCATTCTTCATTTGTGTTTTATTCAGATATTGTTATATACTTAACAGGTATTCAATTCAAAGAGTCTTATTGTCTGATAGAAAATGCTATTTTAAAATCTTCTTTGTCTATTCAGTAGTAATCAAATATTATTAATAACCTTGATTTCGGAAATTCTCAAAAAAATCAAAAGAAGTTTTCAAAAAAAGCTTTCAGAAAATAAGTCAAAATTATTTAACCAGAATATTATCTATTAGAATAAGAAACTCATTTCTATTGAAATGTTTCACTCAATACATATTCTATTATTGATTACCAAAAAAAGAAATCCACTTTAAATACAACTCTTCTGAACTGGAAATTAGATTTTCAATTATCTTTTCCAACTGTTCTTACAATTGCATAATACTATTCTAATGTTTGTAATCTAGCACATGGCTGGTCAACTCTGCAGCTCATATGTGGGGTCAAAAACCGTATGATCTAACCATAAATCCCAGGTTTGTTTACTTATTTATCCAAATTTATTCCACTTAAAACATACACTTAACTAATAAACTCTTATTTATTATTATTAGTTACAGAATAACAAGTCTCATAAATATATCAGAACAGTTTCTGTTTTTAACAAGGAAAAGCTACTAAATTAATTAATGACTGCTTGTTATTTCAATTAGTCAATCAAAACGACCTATCTTATTAATTCAGACGACCTTCAGTTGAAATGCAATTAAACTTATTTTTATTTTTCTGTTGATTAGAGAAAACAGTTTTGTCACATTCCAGTCCTATGGGGAAGGCTATCATAACTACCATCATACGTTCCCCTGGTAAGACAAGATAAACTAGCTTTGGCCACATTAATTCTTAATTGACATCGTGCAATATCTTAGGGACTATTCGGCGTCAGAACTGGACTGGAAATACAACTGGAATTTTTCCACACTTTTCATCGACTTGTTCGCCAAAATCGGTTGGGCTTACGATCGCAAAAAGGTTTCCCTAAATATGATTAGCGCTCGGGTCAGACGCACAGGCGATAAGCTATTGATTAAAAACATCAATGAAATCCGTTTCGGCCAACTATTAATCAAAACATTCATTTCATTGACGATAGCTTTAAGTCATTTATGGATTCCTTTTATTATAAGATTTCTGATCTAATCGTTAAAATAAAATGTTTGTTCATAAAATTGACAGGGTCACATTAAAAATTTGATCAAATAAATTTCACACTAAAATATTTAAAAAAAACCAAGCTAGTTTTATTTATATGTAGTTATTATGCAGTTATTGAATGATAAAAATAGTGTGAATAGAGAAGACGTTTTCCTAATTCCTACAATCAAGCTAAAAAATCTTAGGCTTTCCCGCTTGCTTACTAAGGAATTTTAGAAATTCTGATGCTTTGCATATAACTGGATCAAATTTCCTGTCGAATTGATTAAAATTTAATTAAACTTTTAATCGATAAATAAATGGCTTTAAAAGACATGTTATTATAAATTAGAAAAATATATTATTATTGTCGATTAAGAATATTACCGATCAATCAATAAAATGACGAATCCTTCCTCACCGGAGGCCTTGACTTTGATTGATAAATACTTGTCAGAAATTTGTCTCGAGTTCCAAGATAATAACCATCCAATTCGTGCAAATTCCACACTCTAGTCATAATTTAATGTCAGTCGAAATACCGGACAAATTGTACTGATTTCTACACAAAACAAATATTGAGAAATCCTGGAAATGATGTTTTTTTGCCAAATCTGTCAAGAGTAGATATAACCAAGCAAGAAACACTTCACACCATCATTACTTTGTAATAATTCAACTAATAGTTCAATAATAAAACATAAAAACTAATGTAGCTTGTAAATAAAATTGCCATTATTTTCTAATTGCTCTAGTATAAAAATTTAATGGGGAATCGACTAGATTATTAAAATGACAAGAAGACCTTGACAATCTCTTTTTAAAAATTTGATAGACTTATAATAATAATATTTTTACATAAAAAATCTGTGAATTTCAGCGCTTAGTATTCAGAGTGAAAAAAATAGTGTGTATTCAGTAATATTTGAGTTATACTCGAAATTTTAACGACTGGTTTGTATTGCAATCATAAGGCTATCAAAAGGAATGTCAGTCGAAATAATAGCTGCAAATGAAAAGAGCGCTTAATAGGGGGTCACAACTCAAGAATTTCATTGACGGTCATTAGTGTTATACAAAATACATAACCACTTGATCTGCAGTCAGGCCTTCAGGTCTATTGCCTCAGCACTCCATTCGATGCCAAAAATACTTGTCTTATGTAATGGTAGAGTAATGACAGGACCGACTTCGGAGTCATAACCGCACTCCTGTCTTAATAGACTCACCGAAAAAACGAAGTGTTACTCAAGTGATTATCAAACCAGATGTTCAGCCAA
Organism: Euzetes globulus; assembly: GCA_034695525.1. NCBI lineage: Eukaryota > Metazoa > Arthropoda > Arachnida > Sarcoptiformes > Euzetidae > Euzetes > Euzetes globulus. Next base: position 26,943 of record JAQIWP010000352.1, read on the forward strand.
CCTATCAAGAGATTAATCGAGCAGTATATTTCTTGCCGTCACCAAGCTGCCAATAGCCATTTATTTTGCAATAAAGAATAATCACCCTAGGCACTATCTCAATTCATTTCAATGTCAAGAACAAAAATTATATTCAACTCTGTATTTAATCTCAAAATCTATTGAACAAGGAATAAGCAAGGTAAAATACACAATCATTCCTTATACATAAAAATTTCAAATTTAAGTTTTAATCTGAAGATTTAGGCATAATTTATGAATTATTAAATAATTTCCTTGGACACCCCAGTTATCAAATGGCAAAATAAGTTATGCCCAGGTATTCAGTGCCCAATTGTGAGTTAAGGAAGTAAATTATAGACTCTCACAGTTTATGTAACCAAATATATATATGTAGTTTAGTTTAGAGCACACACTCCTGTACCGGAGCCGTAGTCCAGTTTTGTTGAGTGCTCTGTGTTTTGATGGCCTCCTCTTCACTTCAAATAGGATATGGAGTGTGGATATCAGTCATCATTCAAGTAATAACACTACAAAAAAATGACTGACTTTTGAGTTTAGCTTTTATTTTATTAGCATTTTGTTAGCACAAAACTGGAACTAATGCCACAGAAATTAGTTGTTTCAGTGGTTTTGCTCAGAATAAGTATCAAAAAATATTTCATCTCAGACAGTAGTAGTGAGTGGTTTGTGCAGCGGTTAAGCCTCTGCTTCTGTTTGAAGACCGCACATCCAGTTAATGATGAGAAGGATATATTGTTTTTTAAAGTTATCTTCACTTAAAATAAAAGACAAATAAACTTTAATTCGTTTCATATCAGTGTTTAATAAACTTTAATTGCTTTTTATTCACCAAAAGAATTATTTGTTTTTCTATTTTTTCACATTTGTTTAAAGTTTTTATTTAATAAATAACTCGAAATGTCTTATAATTGTGAGTAAATTTTCACCATTTTTTTATGTTTAATTAATTATCAAATTTATTATTTAATCTTATATTTCAAAAGTCTTATCACTTATTTCACGAATGAATTCGTAAATTAATCTCTTTTTATATTCTAAAAGACAGAAATTTGATCCCTGATATAATTAAGTAAACTTATCACATAAATAAAATCTCTC
>JAQIWP010000353.1:0-28054 GCA_034695525.1 Euzetes globulus
CCCTTATCTTAATCTTTGAACGTATGTTATGCCTAATTTTGATTCCATGCACACTTAGAATTGGGACACAGTGTAGCTATCAACTTCTTCTGATAAATCACATTATTCACTCTAAATAGTCCTGGTGCTTATATGTCAATTTATGAAAGCTAAGTTGCTTTTAAGACTTATAGGCATTCAGAAATGGGCGCTTGAAAATTGAAAAAAAAAATCATATAATAAGTGCACTAGGGCATATAAATGAATGAATGCATTACGCAATCCATCATAATCCACGAAAATATGAGAAAAAGGTTTCAGCCAGATACCTTATTTGCACCAGGTTCTGACAAAGGCATGATTTTTCGAAAGATACAAGGGCTTAATGAGTTCTAGATAACTTGACTCCTTTTATAAACTTGCACAGTTAATGCGTTGAGTCACGCAATTTTGATCTTTGATCTAAACTTTATATTCATATTCAGGATTTTAATTGTTTAATGAATGGATCGAATTTAAATTTATAATAAAAGTAATTATTTTATAAGTTGCTCTAGATAGCTTTTCAAACGACTCATTTTTTTGTTGAAATAACTAATAAAAAGAATAACATTTATCCTGTTTTTATTCGAACACAATAAGAATGAAAAGCTTAAACTTTAATGAACTAGGCATAATAAAATAAATTGCTCAGTCGGATAAATACTGGAGTTATGCTTAGAGTTTAATTGAGGTTTTGTTGGTTTGCCGTAAATATGATGAATTCAAGATTAAATTATTTCTTTTTATAGAAATAAATCTAAAAGTGGATAAAATTGAAATGATTTCAACTGAAAGCGAAGTGCCTTCAGTTCAAAACTATTGAATTTGATTTAATTTCAGTCCACTCTCTCTTTCAGTTAAATGTTTCACAACAGAACAGTTGGCCCTAACTGTAAGGTTGTTGTCTTAATACTGGTTTTACTTTTGCTGTTCGATATCAGGATGACATGTCGATGACCTACCGATCCAACCAATGAACTGCTGGTCTAACTGTTGATCCACTGTTGGGTTCACTCATCGGATGTGTTGTTCGCATAAGTTAATTGATGCAAAGTTTTTTCAAAACTTCATTCTATAATTAAAGTGATATTTAGTTTTTTGCTCTCAATTGACGAGAAAAATGTGTGAATAAAATGTATAAAAATTAATAGATTCAAGAATTGTTTGCTTTTATTTCTTCAATTTTTTGGAACAATTAAACCATGTTTAATAAGAATCCAATCATTTGGTCATTGGTTTTGGTATTTTTAATATCAAACCAAACGAGTTATGCTTTCAATTTGAATTCAAAGTCGCCTCAAATGCCTCACAACCGAAACATCAGTCAATCGAAAGGATGGGTCGGTTCGGGACATCTCCAGTTCACACTCGATCTGTTGGGCTCTTTTGTGATGGCACAGAGTTATAATCCAAGCACTCGTCTGATGGAATCATTGGTTTTCTCACCTTTCAGCATTCAATCAGTGTTAATGGCACTACATTTGGGCGCCCGAACCCTCACTAAACAAGAGATCGCAAATGTATTACACATTCCATTAGAAGAGAATAACTCCACGTTTTCTAACTTTCACGAAGTGTTTGGTCAGGCCGTCAAACAACTACTAGAAGATAGTAATGTCGGCAAATCATTATCCATCGCTAATCAGATTTTTGTTGAGGAAGACTTGCCAGTAGCGCCGACATATGCTCTGGCATTAGCCCACTATTACAATTCCCAACTGAAAGCAGTCAATTTTGCCAAAGACTCACAACAAGTGTTGACTGCAATCAATGATTGGGCCGAAAAGCAAACCCATGGACTCATACAAAACTTTCTGAGTTCGCCGCCATCACCCTTGACATCCCTGATTGCTATAAATGCAGTCAAATATAAGGGGGACTGGCAGTACAAGTTCGATGCTGCCGACACAGAACCCAATGCATGGTTTCAACTGACTAACGGCCAAACGACTAGAGTACCAATGATGGTCAGTCAAATGCCTGTGGCATATGCCTACAACCCGAGCCTTCAGACCTCAATCATCGAACTTCCGTATCGGTCCCAACGTTTGGGCCTCTTTTTATTGCTTCCAAACGAAAGCAATGGTTTATTCGGTTTATTGCGATCTTTGAATTCAACGGTTTTGACAAATCTGATCGCCTCAATGCGAAAGGTGGGCAATGGGGGCGTCAACATCAGAATTCCCAAGTTTGCCATCGATTCAATGCCAAAAGTGACTCAAGTCTTGAAAAACCAATTGGGACTGAAAACACTTTTCTCAGACGCGGCTGACCTGAGCGCTATGTTTGTCCGAAATACCAGTCCTTTGAATGTCGACGAATTGCTCCATAAGGCTATTCTCCGAATCGATGAACAGGGAAGTATTGGCGCTGCAATCAGCGCAACAAATGTTGAGCGGGTAGGAGTGACAGGAGGTGCATATTTTGAAGCTGACCATCCATTCATATTCATGTTAATGGACAAACAGACAGGTCTGGTATTGTTCGCTGGTATCTATGCCGGGCCCCCAAACAATACAAATAATAACAAAGACTAAGGTTTTAATATTTTTATTCGATTCATAGAAAATATATAAAAAAGTTTTCGCAAATCAAATACCAAAATAATATTAATATAAAAACAAATTAATGACTAGTTTTCAAACAAAAGTATAAAAATAACATTCAATTATGTCTCGAATTAGTTGAGGGCCAGAGCGCTGTAATGACTTCTTCTGATTGTTCAACTGTTAAGGGCTGTAAACCAATAATATATTTCAATAATAAAAAAGATAATTAACTCAATGAAAGTCTTACAGAAAGTAATCGGTTTGTAATGTCTTCATAAGTATTCAGTTCTAATAATTGGGTTCTCAGTTGTGAGACAATAGCTTTGGCCACAGAAGACAACAGAATGAAAGGCCGATTGCCGTGACTCAGAGATCCAATAACTCTGTCGAATATCCTTAAAATAAAGCCAAGGTCAAAACAAAGACAAAATGATTTCAATGGAAACCTAATGAGAAAGTGTTGGTCAACGATTCCCGAGTAGAAGCGGACAAACCAAGTGATAAGGGGTCGACTGTTTGTCAAGTTATAGTCTTTCCTGTAATCTGGTTTGGCACCCGAATTGTTGGCACTATTTATTTGAGTTTTGATTACCTCATATTTCACCAAATGGCAGTGAAGAGTCCTGTCCTCCTGAGCCAAACTATTTATAAACCTTTCGTACTGAATGACAATAAAATTAGAATCAAAATTGTGAGCAAGCAACCTTTTCAAAAGCTAACCGTTTCAATGAGTGCCCAAAAGTTAGATCTGATGGATAGTATCAGATTCCGGAACAACCAATAAGTTTCTTCGATAGTGGTCTCGCTTTTGTTCTTGTCATCAATAAATTGTTTGACAAGAACATCACTTATGGACATAAGATCTTTCACTTCATTCTTTTGGAACTGTTTTTTAATTTAAATGTTGAATGAAATTCGAGGCAATTATTAAAAGAAATGTTAGATTCAGACCTGTCTTTCAATATTGATATCCAGTTCAGAGAATTCGAGGAAAAACATCAGAACTAAAAGCTTGGAATGAGAGGTACTGTCGTCGGTGTAAAGCATTATCTCAAGTCCTCTAATCATATCATTGCAATGAAGAGTTTGTTCTCTTAATATCAAATCATCGGTGTCTGAGTCTGCGGTCATCACATCCAAAAGAAGTTTCCAAATAAGCTTTCGGTACATTCCGGGCAATTGGAACCGATGAGTGAACGACGACAACTTCGACAACAAATCTGAGGGCTTTTCGGTCAGCAGTATATCCAACGACTTCTTCTCTTCGACTCCTCTAAAGCCAACCTTTTCGTAATAAAAGTACCGAAAGTTTCTGTCATCAGACATCTCGACGATTGTCTTCACTTATTATGCGATTAATAGACAACAAATGACATTCAAATTGATCTGATCCGAGTATTACATTATTTCCGAGATTAAGATTTTTGTACATAAAATCTAATTTTGTTCAACTTATCAAACAAAGCACTTGACGTCAATGTTATCAATCAAGTTATACTTTAAGTTATCATTAAAGGAGTACATCTACGACCACACCTACATCTAAACATAGATTCATACAAAGGCATAAGACGTCAGTCATTAAACCTTTAATAATGACTGCAGTTATATCTTATCATATGTTTATTTGGGGCGCATGTCTCCAAAGAGTCTGAAAGAGTATAGGAACCGACTATTACGTCCAAAACACAAATAGTTCCCCTCATTATTGATGTGAAAGTCTATCAATTGGTCGTTGGCATTGACTGTAAACAGAAACGTGGTTTATGTGTGAAGCGTATGCCTTCCCTTTCCGTTTGAGCCATTTTACACGTGAGACTACGTCCGCTAATTCAGGTCTGGTTTTGTCTGTTTTACCGAATAATAGTCTTCTAAATGTGGCTCTCTTTGCAGTGAATCAGACAAAATGGTTGTTCAACCCCTTTATAGGCCCGATATTGTGAAGAAGAGGACCAAAAGGTTCCGAAGACATCAATCGGATCGCTATAAGAAACTCAAAGTAAAGAACATTTGTTAAGGAAATGACATTCAATTTAATGAATTGTATTTCAGCCGAATTGGAGAAAACCAAAGGGAATTGACAACAGAGTGCGCCGAAGATTTAAGGGCCAGATCTTGATGCCAAACATTGGTTATGGATCGGCTAAACTGACCCGTCATATGCTGCCCAACGGCTTCAGAAAAGTTCTGGTCCATAACGTTAAGGTAACCCTTTCCTCACTGGTTTGGATCTGATTTGTTTTGTTGGCTCAGGAATTGGAAGTCTTAATGATGATGAATAGGCGTTACTGTGCAGAGATCGCACACGCCGTCTCATCCAAGAAAAGGAAAGACATCGTCGAAAGAGCCAAACAGTTGGCCATTCGTCTGACAAATCCGAACGCAAGGATCAGAAGTGAAGAAAATGAATAAATTATTTGTTTTTCCCTTTTTTGCTATAATTGAATGATTCAAACAAATAAAACTTTAAAATCAATTGAATAATTATTTGTCATAAAAGTAATTTGGTTCAAATGATGCCATTTCATAGCTATTTTTAACTTACCCGTATCAGTATAGCCCCCCCCCTTCCTGTAACAATCGGAAAATGTGAAAAGATGACCAAGGCGCTTCTGATTTTTTTAGTCAGGATATTTTTTAGTCAGGTCTGTGTTTGAGTGATGAAGTGTCGCCAAAATAGACGAATTATAATTAACTTTGAGTGTAATTTGTTTGCTTTTTGATTTAGATGGTTCCAATATATTTGTTATTCTTTATCACTTGAACTAAGAATGCAATGGAAAACTTGAATTCCAAATGCGATTTAAAAGTTTTTTCATATAATTAAATATTGAAGAAAATGTGAGAATTAATATTAATAGAAATTTTTAGCATTTAATTTGAGAATAACTTAATTGAAATTTTATGCTAAACGAAGAGAAAACATAAATAATTGACAGTAAAGTCCTTTTATGACTACAATAATAGAGTCTAATAACAGATTTGGTTCTAATTGGCATTCACTCAACTGAAATACTGATTGAAATGCACTAAAAATTTAAGTAAATTGCTTTAAGTACTAATTAATTGCTGGATAAATATCGTTGACTATTGTATGACTGATTCACAGCTCTTTTTGTATTACATCAAAGAAAAAACTAATTTGAAGACATTAAACAAATGTTTCAATGTTAATAGTGATGACCCAGCAATCATGTTTCAAACCATAAGTTCTCCACCAAGAATCTTGTATTTTTAATAGTCAAATATCAACTAGTTGCATTTCTCAACTTGTAATTTCGTTTTTCTTAACAATTCGGTTGTAAAAAAGTGCATGTTAAATTGAATTTTCCATATTCTTATTAAAAGAGCCAATTGTGTTATAATATTATCGAGGACAAAGTATATAGAATTAAATAGAAAGAACCAATTTTAGTTTAAACCACTTTTATTGAGCTTAGCATCATTTTTAAAAAGTTTTACAATAATGGTATTGTAGGCACAGAAAATTGTTGGAGGTTATTTCTTTATGTTGCAAATCTCAATCCTTACAATTTAAGTGGACTTTCAAATCAACTTGACTTTGCTTGATTAGAACTAGTCTCCATAAAGCCAGTCCCTTGCTACTCCCTTTGGTTTCGGTCAATTTTGATTTTCACTACCTTTCCAATCCCTTTAAGGGAGTCGGGAATCAGTTTTGGGAGACTATTCAGAATTTTTGATTATCCAATTAGGTTAGAGTTTATTTTTGAATCAAGTTTCGTTAAAAAGTTGGGAAGTAATTGAATTGCCAGTTCCCAGATTTGCAAGGTATAGCCAATTGTGAGTTGAAAATCTGGGCACAGCTTTAATAAATGATTTGTAAAACTGAAATTTGATGATGGAAAGGGAAATGGTCTTATACCAGGTAGATTACCACCGTCATTGGTGGTAACGTTGTGTGCTGAGGGCACGTGAGCACATGCGTAATGGCTGATCATTTGGCTGATCTAATAGTGTGTGCACTGACTGTTTGCAAGTCTTTACAGTGTCTACAGTAGTCGTCTATATATTGGTAGAGCTCTGTTCAAGTCTTTCTTGAGGGGTCGGACAGCGTTGAAAGTGTGGGAATGTGTTAGACATACGAGTGCTTAACGAATGTTACGAATGTGTTGTGTTATGCTTTCGACTAACGGATGGTCTTATGGGCTAACAGTTCACAGCATTTGATTACACAAAACAACCAATCAGTGAACGACTCGCGAGTCCAACACTTTTCCCGATTTTGATTTCAATTATTATTACTTTTATCTGCAATTCAATGGTCTATTGATTGAAACAAATCGTTGTCTAACATCTCTTATCAGACAATTGAAGACAGATTTCAAACAGAAATAACTGAAAACCAAAACAAACTTCTATTGAATTTGGAATCAATTGAATGGAAATTGAATTTTAAATAATATTAACTCAAATAAAGTGATAATCAATCGACTGGTCATTGAATTAGTGGAGCATTAGTTGAGATCTGCTCTGAATCTGAACTCAAATGAATGTATAATATGTCAGTAAAACTGCAATATTTATGACCTTGAGTTCCATCGCTAGCAGTTCTGCCATTAAGACTATCAGCGACAACACCGACAACTCTCAGACCGACACCACCGAACACATTATCACTTGTATCACATCCCACAACATTCGGACACAATGTCTGACGACCGCAGCGGTGATGAATCGCATCCGACATCAAGTATCTCAAGTGTTTATCTTTTATTTATTTCTAACCATTCTTTTGTTCTTTGCTTTTAACTAAAGACGAGTCAGTTGTAAGACAAACTCCAGTAATGTCTCAGACCTTAGTTCCCCACAAATATCTGCTATTATTAAAATTGGGACCAAATTTCAAATAAATTCTAAGACAATTGTCACTCCAAGTGATTATTCAGTGCTTTTTGTCAGACTTCTTAGACGTTCCTAACATTTTGTTTAAAGACTTGTCTAAAGATTGGATAAAAGAGTGATATAAGAGATGTGTTGATTGTGTTAAAGTGGAGGAATGATTACAATTTGAGGGAAAAGAAGTGTCTTCAGTATTGGGCGTTCGATAGCCTTATGTAATGCCTTTGAATACATTGAATGCCATTTGTATTGCGTTAGCCATAAATGCCGTCAATGGCTGTAATGGGTGTTCACTCTATTGCCTAACATTGGCTAACATTAGCTGACGAGTTACCTACCAGTGCTCATACCAGTGCTTAACGGCAATACATAATAAGATGGCGCCAATCCTTCCAATCCGTCAGACACTGAACTAAATTAGCACTTAATGTGTTTAACATTCAGTCCTTTAGGTTTTGCTTTCATTTATATAATTAATGCAAATATTTTTATTTGACTTTCAATCCATTCATGCATTTCATAGACAATCAATAATAACATTGACTTAAAATTTCTCAAATTTTTTTAATAACTTTCAAATTATTTATTCATTTAAAAAACATTAGATTTGATTTTCTCATATTTCGCACTTATTTTTCAGACAAAGACTTAAAATTCAAATTAAATTATTGTTTAAATGACTAAAAGTTAATTGAAATATAATTTAATTACTATTCAAATGATATTCAGCAAAAAATGACAAAGATTACTATAATTCTAGTTGTAATGATAAAAAATGTAATCTTGCTAATTTCAAACCTTCTTCTCAAAGATATTTAAAAAAGTTAAACTTAGATTTGATTCAAAAATGTTTTCATATTTTCCTGATTTTTCAAGTTTTTAAGAGTTTTGGTCTTATTTATTGTGGATATAAAATGCGAAATGTATTCCTGTTTGAACTTGTTTCATAAATCTTGGAATTTGAAGAATGTTTTCTAATGGACGCTTAATTAGACATTTTTCTTATAAAATCCAAAAGGAATAGACAATACCAAAGATTACCATTCATTAGTCATTTTCATCTAAACTTATCGCTTATTTGATTAAACACTTCTATCATAACTTGTTTCTAAAATAAACGCATTTTTGAAACATTCCTTATTTTCTCCAAAAGTCAAACATTTACTAAAAGTTTATGAAAACAATTAACCGATTTTTAATTAATTGTATTTTTTTCCAATAAAATTTGCTAAAAACTACAATAACTGACTGAATGTATGACTTATTGTGGGTTCAATGCAATCAAATTAAAAAAGAGACTGAAATAATAGATTTGGACAATTAGTCGATCTTTTTTTCAATCATTTGCTACATTTTTTCTAATTGTTTTGAAATAAAAAAAAAAGAAAAGACTAACAAAATCTCATTAAATGAGTTATTGAATCGCAATTTTTATCATTTTCTCAGAATATTAAAATGAAATTCAAATCATTTTCAACTTTCGTTCTTATAATTTGGTATAAAATGTGAAATCAATTTTATTCAAATTGAAAGCTATCGTTAAAAAAGTATTAAATCATATTTGATTTGATGTCTATTATAATAGAGTTATATAATATCAGAAAATTTGTTTTCACTACAGAACTGGTTTGCGATGAGAGCCGGAGGCGAACCTAACAATTATTTAAAACTGAAGACTTCCTCATATTTTTGCTCGACATCTCTTCAATGCATCCTTTAGTAAAACATACCTGGAATTCAATGATTCGAACCGTTTGCCAAACAATCATTCATTTTATAGCTCAACAAATAATTTAAAATAAAATGCTATTGAATTTCATTATTATATTGAATTCAATTTAGAAATCTTTCGTTTTGTTCAGAGAATGTCTGAATCTTGAAAAATCTTAAATGAAATGTGAGACTAAATCTTTTGATCGAGTAACTTGTGTTTGGCTATTGTGGCAATCAGTGGCCACTCACCTATGATCCCAACAGATCAGAACAACTGATCTCTTTTCTGTTTAAACTAAAAATATATGAGGGATCGAAGGGCTAATTTTGAATCTAGGTTGAATCATTTTATTTTGTTATTCGCTTCCGATTATTACAACGTAGTGTTTCAGTCATATTTCTATTGTCAGTTGTCGAGCAGACTTTTGTCCATCACCTGCCTCTGACCGCACTGTATATCCGCCCAAATTTGAGACAGAATTCAATTTTAATGTTTGGCTTCAATTTAAAGTCAATTCCGAAATAAACAAACGAAATGACATCAAAATTATTATTTTGTTTGATTCGAATTAGTTTTTGTGTTTATTTAGTATAACATATTTGAAAAGTTTTGCAATACTTTTCTGTTCACTTCCTTATCTGAAACACATTTTTAATTTTTTGTTCATTTTTTTCATTCAATTGAAAATGTTTTCTCACATTTGATCTAATTTTCAGTATAAGAGTTGTTTAGTGACAGTCTGTGAATTATGTCTCATAATATCATCGATGGTATAGTTGACCGCAAAAGTAAATTCTTTGTCAATTATTTTCTGTTGATTTTTTTTTGTCTTCAGTTAATTGAACGCAAAGTTGAGTAAAAGCTCTTCGTTTGTCCCCATTTTTGTCTGACGTTTGATTTTCTGTAAGAATTGAATACTACTTTTGATATTAAGAACCGGAACTTTGAATACTCGTCCCATTCATTGACTCTTTGAGGTGTTTAACTCAATGAACGAGTTTTTAGTCTTTGAAGGGCCTTTCGAATGCCTGATTCGCTGATAAAAGTCATGTTCGGAATTTTTGAGATGTGACCCACTCGAGCACTCGTACCTCACATACCAACACTCAAATCCCACTATTAGTTATCTCGAACTGGAAACTGCGAACACAAGTACTTTGTATAGACTGTACCACTAAGTCAGATATCCGTTAAGTGAAACGACTGCCAGCACTACCACAACGGCGTTGAATACTATTCTTTGCACTTCTCTTTATTTTCAGACAAACTTCAGTCGATTCGGTCATTGACTGTCTGACTGAGACTAACCAATGAAGGGCTATATGAAGGGCTCATCTCTTACTTCTCTAAATTATAGTATTTCTGACCACTATTTTTAAACTTTTAAAATTAATTCATATATTTCGCAATATTTTGGTTTAATTCTAGATATCATTTGTTTTAAGCTATTTTATAGTCAGACATACATTAGTCTGATATGAATGACGACAAAATCAATACAAAGTCTTATTCTATCGATTGGATACCATCGGAGAAAATGTCAAAATTGAGAACAAAAATCAAAGAAATGTTTTGACATTGAGACAAATGTAGAACAAGGACAGGGTCGCCATCCATTCGATATATATAGACAATTGGCGTTAATTGTTATTGTTTTCAGTTATTTTTCTTTACACCCTTTTCTTTATTTGCAGACATTTTTATGGAAAATTTTATAGAAAACCTGATGAGACAAATATGCGAAAAGAGTGAAAATATATTATTCAAGTTTAATGACTCCACAGAATAATTATGTTATAGTCGTGATTGAAATTATAGTGTTTGTGAGCGCCCTATCAAACAGTTTAATGAGAGCCCAATTCATAATTGATTGTCTGACTATCAGTCTATTCGACCCAACTTTTGGCTTTTCATTGAATTTTATATTTAAATGTTTATATTTAGAAAATTCTGTCCTTTTATTTTGAATAGAAGTCGAGTCAATAATTATTATTAGTTCTCACATTTAATATTCATAACCTTTGACTTCTTCTCTCAAATCTTTTCCATTTGGACTAATTTTGATGAATATTAAAATTGATTATTTTTTGGCAAATCACTGATTCAAATATGGTTTGAGTGATCCTTCACAAAGTGATATCAAAAATAATATTTGTCAGATGCAATTTCTGGCAAAAAGTACTCAAATTGCCGACAGTTTTGATAGCTTTAAAACCTCTGTATTTGTCATTAAATGATCTGACATTTAATATACATTAATATTCATCGATTCATTTGTCTGCGAAACACAATCGACACAACTCCTCGAAGATATCACATTCTATAGACATTCGATAGGTTTTAATTCACAGTCATTTCCCTCGTCTTTCAATAAATGAAAAATTAGTTCAATCGGAGATAAGAGACGATTATTTCCTAATTGTCGTCATTGGCTTTGATTTGTGGGACTCTTCCCTATCATTAATAACTCCGAACGTAATTGAATTCAGTTATTACAATGAAATGGAAAAATTGTCTCTAATTTCGAGTGCTTTCTAATTAGCGAATCGATAAAAATTTATTGTAATTTTATTTCTCTTCGGAAAATATGATTAGAAAATAATTATTTGCAAATTCGTTGGCAAATCAGAACAGGTTTTCCTCGACTTTACAAACGTATTTGTTATCTGTTGTGTTAGTTTTGCTAACATTTCAATGAGAATCAAATTGAGTTGACCTCAACCCGACCAACATTTATGCAATACCTTTCCTAATGCTAGTGTTGTATAACTCATTCTTATAAACTCTAAACTCCTGAGAATTGTCTGAATTAGAAATTGAATGAAAAACTGGCCGTTCTTTCCATAACAGAGTCTATTTGACATTAAATTGAGTTTTCATGAAATCGATTTTCAATTATCTTCAAAATTTTGATCTATTGTTGATAATTGATTTGAATTTCATTTGCCCTTATTGTCAATACACTCACATTACTACTGAAATGCTTGACAAGTGTAAGGCAGATAATTTCATCAGCTAATAAACAAATCATCTTAGTAATTCGGCAATTAGAATACCAATGAATTGAGTGGAGTATCCAATCTTTAAAAGACGGTTTTAATTTACATCCAGCTATTAAGAAATTTCATAATTCATTAGATTTTGTCTGAAATATTCATAAGATTTAATGAAAACTAAAACAAATTAAAAAAATCACAGATTTCCTGTTTTGACATTGAATTTGAGTTTTGCTTATAATTTGAGTCATTATAGCATTCTTTTGATTTTCCATTAAATTCCTTACGAAATATTTAAATGAACTTAAAGTTAACATTGAAAACAACTTCAGTCTCGTCCACAGGGGGCCAAATGGGCCAACAGGGAGAGCAAGAGTTGGCCACCAAAATGCTTCAGATCCAACACAAGAGGTTTTACTTGGACGTCAAACAGAACAGGAGGGGCCGTTTCATTAAAGTTGCCGAAGTATTAAACACTTAATATTCATGTCTGCATCAAATTATCCCTCTTATCGATCTATAGGTGGGCGCCGCTGGAAGGAAGAGTCGATTATTATTAGCGATGTCTACCGCCGCAGAATTTAGAGACCATTTAACCTCTTTTAGCGAACTCTATGCGTCTTTGGGTAAACCATTTCTCTCTTACCCTCTCTCCCTCTCAAACTCGGCTTAAAATTTGTTATAAATTTAATGGCATTAATCACTTGTGAAGTATTACAGAATATGAAAACCATACTCTCATTCAGTCCTAAACACTCACTTACATACCAATAGGGTTTACAAATATCTTTGTCATACAAGAAGTGACTCAACTATTAAAATATTGATTAATTATATTTTGAATTCAAATGAGGAAAACAAATATTGTCAATACAATTATTCCATATTTTAATGCCAAGGGTGTGCAAGCTCCGTGACCGAAGATGGTGATATAGAGGGTGAAATGACTCATTTTCAGACCAAAACCTAGAGGGATATAGGGAGGGGATATTTAAAAAATGTCGGCGAAAAGCAGCCATTTTTCTCATAAATATGCTTAATTCAGGTAATTTTAAGCGTTAATTAGCCTAATTAAGCCACAATTAAGCTATTATTAAAGTTACAATGCTAAATTTCTTAAATTAAGGTATAAAATGGCAATTTTTTGGCCGCCCTTATTAACTGGCAATTTTTGAGGGGGGTCAGTTTCTCAATTTTTTTCTATTAGACAATGTTTTTCAAACTTAGGGGGGATAAATGACTAAATCTCGGGCCTAGGGGATATTTCAGGAAATTCCCCTTTTATACCTATGTTTAATGTATTTAATCCTAACGTCAGTAAACTTTTGTTCGTATTTTTATTTGTTTGAAATAATAAGCAAAATATGTATTAAATTGAGTGCAAAATAATTTAAGCTATCGTTGAATTGAATAAATAATTAAACGTTGAATTGCATGACAACCATAGGTCCGCCCAATCCGGATAACCTGCCAGAAGACGGCAAACTCAAGTCCGAAGTTATGGTTAAAGATAATCGAAGATATTATCTGGATTTGAAGGAGAACAATCGGGGAAGATTTCTTCGCGTAAGTATTGAGTCGATGAATTGCGACAATCATAATAGAGTGGTCTAATAGGTCTCACAAACCATCTCGAGAGGCGGTCCACGTTCGCAGATAGCGATTCCGGCGCAGGGGATGATTGAATTCAGAGATGCATTGACTGACTTATTAGAAGAATTCGGAACAGATGACGGAGGTCGGGAGGAAAATGCCGGTTCAAGTAGACAATTGTTTTGTTTAATTTCATAGCGTTTTCATACAATCTTTTGTTCTGCGAAAACCGTTAAACCCTTTAAACCATAAAATTGTGATTAAATCTGTTTTGTCTTAAATACTAGGCTTTAAGGGAGAGTTACCCGAAGGAAGACATATGCGAATAGACAACAAGAAGTTCTATTTCGATATCGGACAGAACAACTTAGGCATATATATGCGCATTTCTGAGGTAAACCCACCGCTCCCTCCAACTGTTCACTTCACTAATCGGTTTTGTTTGATGTTTAGGTGAAGAGTAACTTCCGGTCGTCGATAACCATTCCAGAGAAGTCTTGGGCGCGATTTAGGGATGTCTTTAGCGATTATGTCGACAAAATGAGTGAAGTCATTGACAAGCCTTCGGGTGCGACAAATAGCGGCTCACAAAGCGGTGGCGATGCAAGTGGTCCCGCTCAGTCCAACACTGGGGGTGGTAGTGGGGGTGGAGGTGTGACTAGTATTACATCGAAATGAAGTTTAGTTTATGCTTAGCTTTTGCGCAAATTATTTCTGTTACTACTGTTGACAAATGATTGACTAAAATGACAAAAAAACGACAAAAAAGACTTAAAAGAGTTTAAAAATAATTTGAATCATTACGAACGCCACCACCTCTTAAGACACCTCTCCATACCCGACGAAGTGTTTGTACGGTTGCGACAAAGCGACACATTCTTAAAAAAAGTTGATAATATTTTGAAATCAATACTAAAGTGAATCTAATTATTGAGTTTTGAATGTAATCCCGGTTTTAATTGTATTATTAGAAGGTTTTTATTAGTTTATTATTAATTATTTGATTGATTCTATTCGTGCACTTCTCATGTCTGGCGAAGTCTGACATTTGGTTTGGTTTGTGACGGAAAGCCCAGTGTTTTAATCATCTTTTATGGTTTGACTGTAGAACTATTTTTAAGATTAGATTCGTTTTAAAGGGGGTATGCTTTGAATTCAGGGATAAACATGTTAATCAATGCCTAATCGCTCTTTCGATGTTTATTTTCTCATTTAATCGTTAATTTTTTGTACAGTTATTATCACTGATAATAATACCGGTTATTAAATGACAAAAAGTATTGTATAAATGACTTGTAATTGTGTAGAATTTCGTTATAAAACTGACAACAAATTCTTTTATTATTAATATTATAATTCTATTATATCTTTGATAAGAGACAGGAATTACTTATTTGATGAAAAATTATCGAAATGTTATATAATGTTGACTCTTATACTACACCTGTCTCTACATTTTGAGACAACTATTGACTATTTGAGCAAAACGTCGCCACACAAACACCTGTTATATTCGGACCATATATTATATATTTTTATTTATTGCAATTAGATTTCAAAATCCCTTAATTTCATTAAATCTCTGGACTAATGGATAACGAAATTTCTGTAAAAAGTTTGAAATGATATTTTTCAGAACTAAACCCTCCGAACTCTTAGAGGTTTAGGGAACTTAACGATTGTTTACGAACTGTTAATGACTGAAAATAGTGGTTATAATTGAAAGTCAATTTCGAATTAAGGAATACTTCACAATAAAAGGCAATACATTCGTCTCTTTAAAGAGAAATCGGTTTGAGTTTTGAAACAGAATTGAGTTAATACAAAATTCTCGCAAATTTCAAATTGTTGGTCAATTTTTTGAGTAAATTGAGGGGTTTTGAAGGTATAGTAAGAATTAATTGTTCTATAAGTATATAAACGGTCTTTGTTTCGACTGATCGGTCAAATAGATTATTACAAAATGAGTACAATTTCTAAGACTTAGTTGTTATGTAATGTGCATCAAATGTAATCTCTATCGACAATGACATACAGTATGTATTATTTCAATTAACAATAATTATATAAATTTAAACAATTATTGTGAGCTTTTGATAAAAATTACTACAAAAAACAAATGCCAATTAATTGTTAATTAATTTCTTGATTTCTTTTTGTTTCACTATTATAACCACTCGATTGTAAAATAGTGTAAAATTACTAAAAAAAGACTAAAAATATTACAAAATTATATGAAAAGTTATATAATAGTTGTATCGCATTTCGGTTGCACTTACTGTACGAAAAGGGATACTAAAATATATGAGCAAAAAAGTTTTCGTTTGATAACAACCTTCTAAACACTGCCATTGAATTAATTGAATTATTGACAAAACCGAATGTGTTTTGCAAGAATATTGTAATATTTGAGTGTTTTAAGAATGTTATGTTTAGCTCTAAAATGCTTTCAACTGAATGCCCGGTGTCTTCAACTCTTATTTCTGATTCTGTGTTTAAATTCTTTTATCTCATATTTTTTTAATACCATATTTTAAAAGCTATTATATTATTATTATTATTATTATATTTAATTATATTTGAATGACAATTATTTGAAGCTATTGTCAGTCCCACACAATTACACACAACTACCGGTGCGCCTCTTGTCCAGTTCTGGGAAAAGGCTCTAAAAACTGATTTAGTGATAATTTAATGACAAAAAATAAGACTTTATTTTAATTCACAAAAAAAATCTTTAAATTGTTAAACAGAAGAAACAGTTTTAAAAATTGTATCAAAAATTTTGTTCAAATCCTATAAATTTGAATGAATAGTAATGTTATGAATAGAATTTGAATGAAACGATAATTCTCTATAAAAAATTAAATGAATGGCAAACAAATGAAATTTATTATTATTATAATTATTATTAAATGGAAAGCCATCTCTATTTAGAAATCGTTGAAATTCTTTTAAAAATCTATTATATTATGATTAGGAATATTATTAAAAATTCTTTTATATATAATTATAAATACATTATTAATATTATTACAATTATTAATATTATTATAATTGAAACCATTCTTTTATGTTTTCTTCATTAGTTAATTATTGCACTTAAAAAACAAAATTATTTCACAAATTCTTGATTCTGACCATAAATTCTTGAATTGTTTTCCTTTATTTCATTTCATATTTAATTTGCGCTTAAAGTTTAGTAATTATTTTAATTGTAATTTCACTGCTTTTTTCAATATTTAATGAAATGCAATGACAATAAGGTTATAGAATCGGTGTTTGAAAAGTTAATTATAATTATAAATATCTGTAAAATTGATTATTATTTATAAATAATTGACAACTTGTTTAATAATTTCTTTTATGCGATTCTTTATTTTTTTCTCTGAAAATCTTCAAAATTCTGTTTCTTGTGGTTCTGAGTTCTTCATCTAAATTTGTGGCCACTTTTTGCAAGATGATTGCAAAAACACTGCCATTGAATGTATTGTACAGAAACTGTTTGACCGAAATTATTGTTTGTATTTATGGCCAGTCTTTCGATTGTTATAAAATTCTTCAAAAGACTATATAAAGAAAAATATTTTGATTTTCATGAATCGCTTTGATTAGTGAATAGTTTCCGACAGTTCGGCATTCGGTGTCTGCACTTCGCATTCATCGGTGTCCGCCTGTCTTCCCCCACATCTCCCACACGATATACACTTTACTACACAGCCTTTACTGATATTCAGGAGCTCATCCTTGAACGATGTCAGCTGCCCGGGACCTACATTGAGGTAGAGCATGACAGAGGAGTAGCCCCACTATGTATAGGCAATGAAAAGAAGGTTTGTTTGACTGGAAGTCTAATGCATTGCACAGTTTAGACAAATGTAAACAATTGATAACTGATTAGATATTTAAAAACGGTCTCCGAAGTGATTTCAGTGACAATTGAGAGGATTCCGCCACTGAACAGATCAGAAATTAGTTCATTGAGGCCCGGATGACCTATTTTTTGATTGCGAGGGGGAGGATATCAGCTATAGTGGTGTTCCCCATGACATCACATCTGGGCTTACTATCAAATTGTAAGATATGCGCATTGGCTTCGAGTAGTAATCGCTGACTGTTTTCATAGAGTCAAGTCGTCTGCAACACAGCTCTCACTTGTTATTGCCTTTGACTGCAATAATACACCAAATAATTATGTTTTTGCATAAAATATAGTTATTTTAGACCTTAATTCAGTGCATTTGACCCGTTCTGCCGACTTGGCATTTGTGTGGACTCTAATTGCATTTAAATTTAGTTTACAGTTTGCAATACAGTTATACCATTGACTAAGGCATTGGTTCGGTTGGCAGAGGGCGCGACACTCGGCCCCAAACTGTAACGAATCCAACTGTAAGTAAAGTTATAAATAAAAATATTAATTTCGCTCATATTTAGTCAAATAGTGTATTAAAAACAACCGGTTCATATATTTCAAGTACTTTTAATAAAATATTTGCTCAAATGATAGCAATTATTGCTCATATCTAATCTAGATCAAGCTTTATCGCCAGCTTCTCTGCTTTACTCTTTTTTCCTAGACTTGGAATTGACTTGGAACTAAGTTCAAGCGAATTCCTAGTTAATTCTCAAAATATCAATCACATGATTGCGAAAAATTATATCATTTTTGTTCACTTTCTTTGCATTAATTGTATGCAATATAAGGCTAATCAAAGTGAAGGCATTCATAACTCTTTCCAATAGTTTTATAGAATTGTTTAAATTAGAAAAGAGATTAATAGTTATCGCAGTCTGAGAGCTTAGATAAAAAGTAGTGCCATGGTCAAATTTCGCATTTCAAGGCAAATTCCAAATATATCTGAATTTTAAATATTTTAGATAAGCATTTTTTTAGATTAACCTAGCTCATAGAGTGATCAAACTGTTTCAGAAAAAAAATTAAAAATTGCAATTTAAGAATTGCATTTAAAATACATCCAGGTGCGACCAATTCTAGAAAACAGATTCTTTTACTAGCAGATCTAAAAATGTATAAGTTTGGCGAAAGGATCTATATCCTTATTATTATTATTATCGTCATTTTTTTGCAATAAAATGATATTTTGAAATATCTTTTGAAATAATTTTCAGACTTCTTCAGTCGTAACAATATTTGCGACTAAATTAAGTTATGAAGTCATTTAACAAAAATACATATTTGAGGGTAAATAGAATTATGGCATTATTTTTATCAGAACTTTAGGATTAATTGATTTTATTGCGAAATAATTGTGAAATAAATTATTTAAATTCAACGATTGTGCAAGGCATTTGTTTTCTGGGAACTCTTGCCGACAATTCTTGGAATAAATTTGGTTTATAACATAATTATTAAGCAAAATGGCAAAAACAACTTGATCATATTAAGCATTTCTATTTTGACTTGCTCAATTGCAATTCAGTTTAAGTCAATTTTATATGTACAGAATTATTCTAAATGATTCTATGTAATAGTTGAGCATGATTTACTTGAACAGTCACATATTATCAGTTGGTAGTTATTTTCAAATGAATAGGAGATTGAAACTAATTGAAGTCCTTCTCTAAAAATATTGTCAATTATTTTAATGTTTTGCTAAAACATTAAATTTGAAATAATTTTAAGCCAATTGACGTTTGCATTAAAGTGTATTTTTAACTGCTTTTAGTCCATATATTCAGTGATAATGAGCTGATTATTAAGATGTTTGAGTGGTTTTTCAATATAATATTGTTTGTCGTCATTTGTAAGAAGTAATCATTTGTTTTGATTTGAATGATTCTGTAAAATTGATAATTGTGCTTGGTAAATATAATTTTTCAAATGAGACAAACTTATGGACAAAACGTTCAAAATCTATGTCTCAATTCACTCACCAGAGTATGGATGAGAAAAGTGGTAAATATTTTGCCGATTCGTGTGTTGCGGAGTTGTCTTCGTTAAGTCAATTGTGAATCAACGCATTGATGGCCATAATCTTCGACAATAAAGTCAGTGAAAACAGTCTTCAAAAATATCGTAGAGTCTATAAACGAGCAAATTCTCAACTGTCTTATTGTCGATCTTTTGGAATCTTATTGAGTAATATGTCTTCTCTTTATATCTCTTTATTGTAGACTCTTTTGCCAGAATTTTTAGTTTTAAAGCAGCCATATTTAGGGGCAAATGACTAATAACCCCCCAAGTTACAATTTTAGATTTTGATCCTGGTAGGTTTTGGCAAATCTTTAAAGGGTTGCCTCTTATAAATACTAAAAACGTAAATTTGTGTTCAGATTCCTCACAAAACAACAACAAAAAAGTTTAACAGAACCCTATATTTTTCACTAATTTATGATAGTTTAGACTTTTTTAAAATTCTGATCTTTATAAATATTATTTTAATTTTCATGCAAATCAAATTTAAGATGTAAAATGGCGAATATTGAGCAAGGTGTCTATAGGTTCACAGAGAGGGTTTCATTTGACTCAATGCCTATTCAATAAGGATTCGGTCTTTTTAAGTTTGAAAATACGATTCAAATAAACAAGCCTTATTTCATATCAAATTGTATTGCGTTTCAAAATTATCTTGCTAATTTGAAGAAAAACTGATTGCATTTGTTTGTGATTGCAATCATTTTATTTGAAGAGGTCTTTTGTTTAATGTCGGAAAACTGTGGATCATTTATGATGAAACATGATTTAGCAAGATCATATTGACCAATTATTTCGATAATCAAAACAATAATAGTCGAGGAAATCCTTTCATAATATCGCATTTCAGACCATGTTGTAATAAAAACACAAAACATTTTGGAGAATATAATTGAGTTCAGAGTTTGGGGCAAAACCAGGTTTGTTTTAATATGAAAATGCACCTTCACATCAGCCCTCTTAGCTCTTCATACTCTGCTCCTCTTTATGGCTGCATTCAAGGTAAAGTTGACCATTGTTACCATTCGAGCTCCCGCTGAACCATCTTGCACAGTACCTTGCACATGTCCGTTTTACAGTCATGATTGAAAGAATATTTGAAAATTACATTACATTTCTTTAATTGACGCAAAGCTCCCAATTGTCTATCAATTGGAGACCTTTTATCTCATTCTTCGTAAGTCAATGACTATTACTTTAACCGATAATTGCACTCATATTTCCTTTAATTTTAAGGCTATTCTTGAGATTATCTTTTGGTATGTCTTCAAAAGCAAATCAGTGGTCAAACTCATCATAATTTCATTGTCAATGATAAGAATGAGTGCACAAAAAATATTGCTTTTTACAAAAAAGAGCGGCACATCGGTGGCCGCCTACTCTTCCTTTTTGATGTGACTGTGAATATTCGCCATTTTAAGCCCTAAATATTGTTATTCTGTGCTAAAGACCGAACGACAAGTGTTTTTCGGGTATTTCATGTGTTTTTCTTTTTACATTTATTTATTCTTCTCATTGGATTTGAGGTAAAATTATTCAATTGATGTTAACCTGAATGCATAAGACTTATCAATTTTTCATCTGTTATCATGTTTAACTATTAAAAATGATCACTAATTGATTCCAAATGGTTTTTATGATACCATTTATTTCTGATTCTGTTCAGAATAAAGGTTTTTTGGATCGATTTTGAATTGATCGCCAATTAATGAAAACTCAATTCTAATGCCTTTTCAGTCATTCATCGCAATATTTTAGTCAATTTAATTGAAAAATAGTTATAAATGCGGAACAATATTGTAGTTCACAATCAGTTGACATAAGACCGCAATTGTTTGATTGGCGCCCAATAAGAGCGGTACAAATCCTATAATAATAATATCGATGATTGCCTCTATTCAGACCCGTTTGGCTTTTTTACACGTTGTACTTAAATTCAATGTTTAATGTGCAAGAGCGCTTTTACCACAAATATCTCTTAAATCTGATCATTTTGACAAAATGGTGGACAAGATTTTTGTAAATTTTCTGCATAAGCTTCTCATCATTTAGACTCTATTTCTCATAATGGCATCCATTAAATTGCTTTAAAACAGTTGTCTTAAACTTAATAGTCCTTGCACTATTCAATTCGAACCTAACTAGTTGAATTGCAATCTTGATAATTGAGCACAGGGCATTTTTAAAAGACTGTTAATTGGCTGTTAAAGACCATTTTTTTCATCAAAAGATGTATTCTGTGATGTTTTTGAAAGGCCTATGCATTTTCTGATGACATTTTGGCTAGAAGAGGTCCAAAAATGTAAAATTAGATCAAGATTATAGTGAAAGATGACTTTTGAATAGATTTTGTGATTTTTGGCCTAAGTTTGGCCACAAAAGGGTAGAATTTGGTTAAGTTGTCGATAGAGTGCGCTCTGATGTAAAGTATAGAAAAATGCGTTTATTATGCATTGAATGAGATTTCATTATGAGATGTAAATAAAAAGAGTGTCAATAAAATGCCAAAAAACAAAATCAATTAATGGTTTCTTACAATTCAATTACAATTATGATAAGAGGTGTGAATACATCCATACATTAGTCCATCACATTTGTTACCAATTGATACTAAAATTGACGTTTGTTTACAGTTTTGTCGCCCGAAACACAGCAAATGAGAAAATACACCAAAGGAAAGACAGAAAAGCACAGCCACAGAGAGCCTCAGCCACAGGTGCCGTCCACCGAAGCGCAGCCCATAGTCAGTCCCAGCATAAGTCCGAGTTCGCCAGAGTCTGAGGCCGGACCATCAGTGATGGCTGTACCCGAACGCACAGAGGAAGAGGCGCACAGCCCCTTCGACCAGCCCTCCACCAGCAAAGACTACCCCAAAGTCAGTCCTTTTGTTTGACATTTTCATCACATAAGTTATTAGGTGTCGGAGACAAACATTACACTCAAACACACTTTACTTTTTAAACCTATTACTAAACGGACAGAACATCAGAACAGTTGAAACAAAAGCAAAACCAATGAATCATTTGATTGAAAATCACTTTTATATCAGTTTTTATTTGTCGGAAAAATTTCATACTTTTAGTCAGAAATACACACAAAGTATCGCAAAAAGTATCGCATTTCGCGTTAATTAATAACAAAATAATGTTTCCATCTATTCATTAGTTTTCATTTCTGAACACAATTTTCAAAATAATTTCTTAATAAAAATGGAGTCTATTTTAACAAATTGTTTTCAGTCATTCAAAGCTAAGGTTAGAAGAGTTTAAATGGTTTGACTCCATTGAGTCCACTCCGACTATAATTTGATTTGTCTCTTAATTGTCTGATATTTGTTTAGGAGAAGAAGTTGTCTGCAGTGGGAGTCAGCGGTGAAGTATTGTCTGTGCGGCCAAAACAGGTGATGATCCACCATCCGGGTCAGGCCAAAGCTAAGCCCACAACCACTAGAAAGAAGCACTCACTTCAGGCTGACCTGGACGTGGACAAGGAGTTCCAGCGGTGCAAAGATGAGGGCTCAACACGACTGGACCTGACGAAATGCAGTCTGACTACTCTTCCGGCCTCTGTCAAAGAGTTGACACATTTGGTTGAGTTTTATTTGTACCAGAACAAATTAGTGACTCTTCCACCAGAAATCGGCAATTTAGTCAATTTGCAAATGTTGGCCGTCAACGAGAACTCTCTGACCAGTTTGCCCGACTCGTTGGCTAACCTCAAACAGCTCAAAGTGCTTGACCTCAGGCACAACAAACTTAATGAGGTCTCTACTCATTCACTCCTTTTAATCGATTTTAATTAAATAAGTATTTGTCGATTGAATAGATCCCTGATGTGGTCTATAAACTGACTTCACTCACAACACTTCACCTGCGCTTCAATAGAATCAAAATAGTCGGCGAAAACATTTCTAATTTAACTGTAATTAACTTTTTTGATGTTTTTACTCAACTTCGCAATGATTTGATCTAAAAATTTGATTTCCTTTTAGAATCTAACCATGCTTAGTCTTAGAGAAAATAAGATCCGGGAACTGCCGGGCGGTGTGGGCCGTCTGACACAACTGGTCACTCTCGACGCTTCCAATAACCATTTAGAACATTTGCCAAACGGTTCGAACCCTTTCCTCAAACAATTACTCCCTATTTATATTGAGTTTTGAATACAGAAATTGGAAATTGTATTCAATTGTCGACATTAGATGTCCAGCACAATGAACTCATTGATATTCCCGAAACGATTGGCCGTCTGACCAGTTTGACTCGACTCGGGCTCAGGTATTCCCTTACTATTCATCAATTTTAACCATCCAATAGATTAACCAAATTATACTTCATTTTTAAAGCGATAACCAAGTTTTGTATAGAATAACTAGATAATTTTCGGGACAGACCTAAATATGATGATCTTATTGTCGTGTCTATAAAATCAATGAATGCTTATTGAAGTTAATCTATATTTTAGTTCAATTTGAAGTGTAGTCATCTTTAAACACAAATTAATTACCTCTCTGACAAATGAGGCCTGGTCATTATATACTTTTATCTATTAGCACCTGACAACAAATACTGAGACAAAATTAGCTAAAAATTGAAATTGCTAATTTTAATTCAATGCTACTCTAAAAATTAACATATATTTGAGTTATGAAAAATAGGATTTTTTGAGGTAAATATTCGCTCATTTTATAACCAAACCATTGAATAACCAGTTATTTGTCACTCACTTGACTTGATTTTATAATTCAAGTTTGTCTTCGATTTATGTATTCTATACTAATTTGTTCTCCAATTTGTCACATAATTATTATTGTTCTAAAATATTAACTAAAAGATTGATTGATCTGAAATGAGATGGTTTAGGGGCTTTGAAAAGGTTTGGGTTGAGAGAACAAAATGAAAGTTCCATAACCATTGATATTTTGATAATAATTTGTGGAAACTGTGGTTTAGATACAACCGCTTGCAGTCAGTGCCGAAGTCATTAAGCAATTGCATAAATCTGACGGAATTCAACGTTGAGAACAACTCATTGTCACAACTGCCAGAAGGCCTGTTATCTAGTCTGTCCAATCTGACCACACTCACTCTCTCACGAAATCAATTTACTTCATATCCAGTGGGCGGTCCCTCACAGTTCTGTAACGTTTATGTAAGCAATAAAAGCGATATAATGGGAATCTAATGTTAAACTGATCCGTCTTATAGTCTATTAATATGGAACACAATAAGATAAACAAAATTCCTTTCGGAATATTTTCGCGCGCAAAGAATCTGACCAAATTGAATATGAAAGACAATCAGTTGACTTCTCTGCCGCTGGATATCGGCACCTGGACTAATATGGTCGAGCTTAATCTGGGCACAAACCAGTTGACAAAAATTCCCGAAGACATTCAGCATTTAGAGAATCTGGAAGTTCTGATTCTAAGTAACAACAATTTGCGTCGTTTGCCCCCAACTGTTGGAAATCTGAGGAAATTAAGAATTTTGGACTTAGAAGAGAACAAATTGGAAGCCCTTCCCAACGAAATTGGTCTGAACTCACTCTTTGACCTTTTAATCATTGATTTATCAATTTATTTGATTAAAGGTTTTTTGCGAGAACTGCAGAAGTTGATTGTGCAGAGCAATCAGTTGGCTTCTCTGCCCCGGGCTATCGGCCATCTCTCGAAACTGACATATTTAAGTATAGGCGAAAATAATCTGAGTTCTATTCCCGAAGAAATCGGTAATTATTATACAATTGTTTCGATGACTATATATGTGTGTAATTTCAGGCACTTTAGAAAGTTTGGAGTCGCTGTATATCAACGACAACCCGAATCTGCACAGCCTTCCATTCGAATTAGCTCTTTGTGCTAACCTCCAGATAATGAGTATAGAGAACTGTCCGTTATCTCAAATTCCAACCGATATCGTGAATGGCGGCCCGTCTCTCGTAATACAGTACCTGAAAATGAAGGGCCCGTATCGGACGATGTGATGACTCAGAATAACTAAACTATTATTTGAGATAAAATTTTATTTGAGACGAAAATGTTTTACATTTTGATCAAACAATTTTAGTGAAAAACAAAAACAAGAATTTTTGATAAATTGATATTTATTGGGGTTTTGGTGCTCACAAACATTGAATTCATTGGAATCGATGCCAAATATATCGTTGAATGGAATCCGAGTCCAAAAGCGATCGTTTAATCGAAGAGAATGTTGGGAAAGGCATTAAAAGGCGTTATTTTAATCAATATTTTGATTAATCGTTTGAAACGCTTCTAAAACTGTCTAAACCTCTAAACCACTCACTGTTTATATAAACCATTCGTTGAATTCTTTATTTTTAATTATTCAGTCATTCCGTTTGTAATGACATAAACAGTATTTAAACCATAAATATATCATAAAAGCAAACATCAAATCATTGGATATTTTCAAAGTTTTACTCAAAAGCAAACAACAAATCGTTTTTAATATTTTAAAAGTTTTTCGTTCCAATCATTTCATTTGATTTTACAATTAAAGTGTATTTTTATGTTTTAAGCAAAAGAAATATCGAAATCAGAATTAATAGTCAAATCAGACAATAAAATATTTGCTGCCATTAAATGAGGAATATTTTAATTTCCAAACAAAATATAATAAACTATAAGAAAAGTTATTCAGAAATTGACTCAATATAAAGACATTTATTTTAAAATTCAATCTGAAAAGTCGTTTTCCTGTAATAATCAAATTTAAAGTTTGTATTTAATGTTAATCAGAAAACAAAACATTTATTTGAAATATAGTTTATGTTTATTTAAAATACAGCTCTCAATAGAATACTGTGGTCTCAAAGCGAAAAAAGTTTTTGTCTTCAATTGTATTTCATTATTAAATATATCATAAAAATACAAAAAAGTTTAACCGAGTATTCATCACTAAAAACAGTTTAGAAGCGTTATATGTAACTGAAATATAAAATTATTAATTATTGAAAAGTCTATTTAAAAAACAATTTTTGCTATAAAAATGTAGTTTAAATTTGACGAAAATCTATGTATAAAAGGATGCGAATGACGGCCCGTTTCTATTATCAATGGAATCTTTTTACTATAAATAAAATTAATTGTAATTTAGTTGAATATAACGTTTAAACCAATTCTGAGTGATTGTCATTTCAATTATTAGATCAAATGTTAAATTTTTAAATAATCAATAAAGTTATTGAAAAATTTTAATCCATTCTGCAAACAATGCTTTCCCTCTTCTTTGAGCATTTATTACTATTAGTATTATAAAGACTGAATGAAAGGACCTAGATTTATAATGTAATAATTTTTAAATAAAAACAAACAATCCCTAGAATGAATTGATATATTTTAGTTATCTTTTAACTTTTGTATATTTTCAGCAAGCTGATGTTGAATACAATTTAACTTTGGATAAGTAATCATTCTAATGAATGATTGAATTTTGATATTTAGAACAATTTTATATCAAAAATCAGGTGAATTTGTTACTAAACACATGACAAATGGTAATCTTGTTATAATCAAAGCCTTGATTCCAAACAAACTTGGTACAATAATATTCCCTATTCTAATAATATGAAATAATGAAAAAGGGCCTTTCTTATTATCAATTAAATCATAATTTTTAGCAAATAATTGAGAATTAGTCATAAACTTTATACAGAATTATATATAGAATTAGTTATATATAGAAGTACTAAACGCTAGTTCAAAATGGACTATCACATAAGTCACTATATTATAACAGAATAGTAAGTTAATCAATATTTATTTGACTGTGCTTGATAAAATATTTGTCACTAATATTAGATAAAATAAAATCAATGATATAAAAGTCGTCTTATATATGACTTCATATTTTAATATTACCTAAAAGTAGAATTTTTCGATTAAAGTATTATATTTGAGACCACTTTCCAGTTTGAATATAAAATTTATTTCTTCAAATTATTTCTTCTAGTACTTATACTCTGGTAATAATTAGTCTGGTTAAATTACTCTAAGTTTATCATTTATTTTATTCTCCTGGATAATATGATTTACTTTACAAGAAGATATAAGTGAACATGTTAATAGAGAATTACCTAAGCAGGTTGTTAGTTTAGATAACTGTTTAGTATACCTTGTTCAGGGCACAATTGTTCTAGTGAACTTAAAATTGATTTTTTTTTCATTTAGTCAATTTTGAAAAAACTGGTAAAATCTGGTCTAAAGTCTTAGATACGCATTGAATGTATTTCTAGGCACGTCTAAAGTATATCCTCAAAATGAGCCATATTTGACTGACTGTCTATTTTCTCCATTTAAAAAGCATCCACTTTTTAACATTGATGAAGGGTAAAACTTTATGCTATTACT
Organism: Euzetes globulus; assembly: GCA_034695525.1. Taxonomy (NCBI): domain Eukaryota; kingdom Metazoa; phylum Arthropoda; class Arachnida; order Sarcoptiformes; family Euzetidae; genus Euzetes; species Euzetes globulus. The sequence continues at coordinate 28,043 of JAQIWP010000353.1, forward strand.
GTCTTTGTTTTT